>RCUC01169734.1:0-50778 GCA_003697995.1 Taxidea taxus jeffersonii
GAGCTGGCAGGAGTGTGGGCAGCGGCAGCAGGGCCTCCAGGAGGCCTCTAGGTGCTCCCAGCTTCTCAGGCGCCCAGAGACAGCAGGGTCCAGGGATGCTAGGATACTCGGAAAATCGATAAACGGGAACCTTTTGTCCCTTGGAGACCTGCTGATTCCAAGTGTGGTCCAAGTGGGAACTGGAATGACATTTAACACACGCCTAGAGCAGTGCAAGAGTGTGTTGCTCTCAGCGGGGAGCCAGGCTGGCGCAGACCCTGCAGGCCTCACGGCCCCCACATTCTGCCTGCTTCCTGCCCAGCGAGGTGGCCCCTCGGCCCCTTCTGGGTTCTGACCCCAGCGTGCAGCTGCTGCCAGCTCAGTGTCCCTGGCTCCGCACATGCCCCTCCTCCCTCTTCCTGTCACTCACCCTCAGCTGGCCAGGGGTCACCTGCTCACTGAGCCTGCATAAGTCAGCTTGCCGGAGCGCCTCTGGGCTACCTGCACATTTCCACCAGCGCCCCAATCCTAGTGCACAATCGGGATCTGCCCTAGGACTGGATTCACCTCCTAGCCGCTGTATCCCCGGCACCCAGGCCAGAGCCCGGCAGGAGCCTGGCACCGCCACACCCCTGCTGGACCAGTGAGCAAGGAAAGCTAAAAGCCACATCTCCCTCTGCGTTCCCCGGACTCCAGAGTGGAGGATGGGAGAGGTGAGGGGGATGGGCCGTCTGGGGGCACAGAATCAAATCTTCAAAGCTTCAGCTGGCCTGGCTCCCCTATTTAGTGTGCTTCTCAAGGGGGAAGGGGTCTCCCCTGCACACTGCCTGGCTTCAGCCTCCCCCTCCCCAGCCCCGAGGTCCTACCTACCCTCAAGCTTCAGTCAGACCCATCTACCTGCAGGGCTACAGGTATCCGCTCCACCCCTTGGCGCTTCATCCCTGTGCCTTCTCCCCCTCTCCCTGCCATGAGTGGGGTTCTTATGAAGGATGGCTCCTCTACTTCCCGAGCCCCAAGCCAGGATCAGGGTTCCTCTCCCACACACTGTTCCCGAGCTACTGCCTGGACCCCCCGAATGGCCCACCTGCCCTCTGGCCGGGACTCCACCCCTGCCCCCTCCCTGGACCCTGTGGTCTCTAGTCTCCCGGCACCACTCTCTGTGCACCAACAGCGCAAACCACCACCAACACGGCCACACGTCTGCACCTCGAGATCCTTCCTTCAATGGCAACTCGATGCCCTTGGACAGAAGGCAAAACCTGACAAGGTTACACCTCATTCAACAGGAACAACTTTGACCACAACTCCCTCCCCTGCTGTGGAGGGGGCCGCAGGCTCTGGCCACCGAAAGGGCCACACTCCCCTTGCCTCCCATGCTCACACCCAGCAGGCCCCGCTCCATTCCTCCTCCCAGCACTGCCTCGCTGCTGCCCTCTTCCCTCAGGGCCCTCCTGACCCCGCCTCTGGCCTCTGGAAGACCAGGCTTCTCCGTACCACCTATAGGCTGGAAACACCCAGCCAACGTCCCTTTCTCCTCTAGACCAACGGCTCTGGGGAGCGAGGCTACGGTGACGTCTCTGCTACTGTTTGCCAGCACACACTGGGCACTTGATGAATTCACGATTAACACGAGGAACTGCAGCTCTGGCCCGCCGGCTGCTCTCGGTAGGGGCGCTGCTCTGCTCCCCAGTGACAAGCTCTTACCTCCTTGGGCCCTGCACACACTCGGGCCTTCAGCTTCTCGGCAACCAGGGCTTCTGCAACCCCCGCACAGCCTGCAGGCCAGCTGGACCACACACCCCCAACTCCAGGACTTCACTTCCCTCGTCCCTCACTCAGGCCTTAGCTCAGGACCTGACCGGCTCCCCGTGCCCACCTCCTTACCCAGCATCGCCCACCCTGGGCCACACGTGTTACTGCAAAAGCAGGGACTGACCCGCATTTGAGGCCAAGATGGTGACACGTGAAACACATTAGAACATTCCTGCCAGAAAAGCTGAACCCAAACTGTCTGTGCAGCCTTGCCCAGAGACGCAGAGAGGGGCACGTCTGTTCCAGGCCTCCTGTGCATCTGTTTCCGGGCCTCTCCACCTTGAGGACAGGCACGCCCAGGACCCTCTCATCCGATGAGACAACCGGACCCACCTCCACCAGGATGGATCCTGACTGATGCCAAAACTTTCTAGAAGTCATCAGGAACCTCTCAGCAGAAAAGGACAGTCATGCCTGCAGACGTGCAAAGGCACGTGAGCCAAGGCTCATCAGGCCAAAGTAATCTGCTTCTATTAGTTGGCTAAAAATCCCAAGTTTCTGCCCTAAACTGGAAACCAGACAAATCTTCTCCAATGGTAACCAGACAAACTTAGATCATCCGGTGGCGCTGGGCAGCTCAGTCGGGTAAAGGTCAGCCTTCGGCTCAGGTCATGATCCCGGGGTCCTGGGATGGAGCCCCACACCGGGCTCACTGCTCAGCAGGGAGCCTGCTTCTCCCTCTGCCTCTCCCCGTACTCGTGCTCTCTCTCTCAAATAAATAAAGTCTTCAAAGACAAAACAAAATCTTATATCATCCATACAACAGAGGACTACTCAGCAACAAACAGCTGTGAACTATTCTCAACAACATGAATTCCAAGCGCATTATGGCAAGTGAAACCAGATTCAGATTACACATACACGTGTTTTTAAAAGCTACATACTATATAAACCTACTCACAGAACATTCTTGAAAATACAAACTATAAGGACAGAAAATGGGTTAGTGGCTACCAGAGGCTGGAGAATGGGGAGGCGTTGACTCTATAGGGGCACAGAGTTTTGGCGGTGATGGAGTGAATTTCCTCTATCTAGATGCCGGGGTGGTTGTGTCTGTCAGAACTCACAGACCTTCACACTAAACGGGGAATTTTACCGGGTACAAACCATACCCTGACAAACCGAACTATAAAAAAGTGAGGCAGAAGGAAAGATTTAAGAGTAAAGAACCAAAGAGCTCCTGGATGGCTCAGGGGTTAAGCATCTGGCTTCAGCTCAGGTCAGGATCCCAGGGTTCTGGGATCAAGTCCTACATCGGGCTTCCAAGGGAGCCTACTTCTCCCTCTGCCTCTGCCTCTGTTTCTCATGAATAAATAAAACCTTAAAAAAAAAAAAAAGTAAAGAACCAAGATGTGTGCAACTTACTCTCAAGATTCAAAGAAAAAAAAAAGATGCACATGCATATATAAAATAAAATGGGATCAAGTAACAAAGCAAATGAGGCAAAACACTGCTAACAGATGACTCTGGGTGGGGACACAAGCACGTTTCCAAACCTGGAATGGACAGCTGGAAATGGATGTGTCTGCACAGACAGAAATGTCTCTGCAAAGTGGGAAAAGGCAGAGCTGAAGGAAGGAAGGAAGAAGAGCACAGACTTTCTGGGAGAGGGTGGCCGAGGCCCAGGTGTGAGTGGCACCACGGCCTGCACCCGGGGGCCACCCTGGAGCCCCAAGCCCCAACCCTGGCTGACGAGCTGCAGCACGAGGGCTGACCGGATGCCTTCATCGGGGTTAACCTAGGTCCTTCTCAGAACGTACCCTCCATCTCACTTTCTGACCCCTGAGATGCAGTTCTGGTATGGTTTTTTCCAGGTTCGACAATCCCTTTTCACCTACTGAGACGTGCTTTTAGATCAGGGAGGGTACTGATGCTTCCAAAGGTTTGTAATGAGAAGGTGAAATGTGCGATCCTGGCTTGCTTTGGGTTTTTTCTGAGGGCAGCTAGAAGCTGGCCTGTCAAGGTGGTGGTCACTGGCCACGTGTGGCTACTGACACTCGAAACGCAGCTGGTCCAAACCGACATGGGCTCTAAGTAGAAAATAAGCACCAAATTCCAAAACCATGGTTGCAAAAATAATAGTAATAGTAATAATAATAATACATAATGTTTTACTAACTTTTCATTATTACTTGCTGAAACAATACTTTGAACACAGACATACTAGATGAAATAAGATACTTTGCCTGAATTCAATTTCGTTGGTTTCTTCCTACTTTAACAAAGCTTAAATCTCATACATGGCGTGGTTGTGCTCCTACTTGGACAGCACTGGTTTGGAGCACCAACTCTGAACGTCCAGCAGGGGGCAGTGCTGAGCCAGCGACTGTTTGGCTCTCCACATGAGAAGGGAAACCATGACCTTCCCCACTTCTTACCCTGTCAGGTCAGCAGGCTCTCAAGATCTACTGTATAGGAAACCCTATTCCTAGGGTACCAAGCTCTCCCGAGGGCCTGGTAAGAGGAGAATTTTTCCAACTGCACTGCCCGTGAGCAGTGGGCCTTCTCTTGCTCTGCCTCTGCGAGGCTTCTCCCTGAACCCTGCGCTGACCCAGCCACCACTGAAACAGGGCAGTCACCAACGGACTGCCTCGTGTGCCCCTCAAAGCCTCCATGCCCTTCTCAAAACCCCAGCCAATCCCCTCAAATCTTCTGTGCACTGGAAGGCAGAAAGCCTTCATCTGGAAAAACCCACGTTCTCTCTCTCTCTCCCTGAGTGTATGCTAGGAACCCAAGGATAAGAACCTGGGGCCCCTGGAGACCTCACAACTCATCCGGGAGAACCACCAACACCAGGATGAGTTTCCAGGTGACTGAGGAGGAAGGCCTCCTGCCAGACCACAGAGGCCTCTCTCTCCTGAGAACCTCTAATCTCCCTGAAATAGAATCCTTAAGCCCCCGGAGAAAACGTCTGACATTTCCATCAAAATACAACCCACCCATGGGGCGCCTGGGTGGCTCAGTGGGTTAAAGCCTCTGTCTTCGGCTCAGGTCATGATCCCAAGGTCCTGGGATCGAGCCCCGCATCGGGCTCTCTGCTTAGTGGGGAGCCTGCTTCCTCCTCTCTCTCTGCCTGCCTGTGGTCTCTGTCTGTCAAATAAATAAATAAAATCTTAAAAAAAAAAAACCCACCCAAATCTCATCCTCCTTCCCGGGTATCATGGGCTCTCTGAAAGATAACTAACGGTCCATCTCTCCAGGCAACACTACTTTTATGTAGAACCTCACCCCCCCCCCCCCCCCACACAGCAAACTGCCTTGGCTGGAGTGAAGACACGTGCATGAGGACCTCAATTCTCCCCACAGAAAAAAATGCAGCCCTGCACCCTCCATAAAATAGTCTAGCTCCCGATCAAGGCAGGTGGGACGTCTGGTCGTGGCACAGAAGCCAGGGGGACAGACAGGCAGGGCGGCTAGGTCAGTGGCAGGCATGCCCCCCTGGCTCCCTTGGAGGCAGCTGTATGGCCCCACGCTCCCTGCCGACCTCTGACATTACCTTGTCCAAGAGCTCTCTGGTCTCCTCCGTCAGCGGGTCGTGGGAGAACATGCAGTCATCACCATTAATGCAGTTCCCAGTCGTGTGGTACAACTTACAGGGAAAATCACGTTCACAGCCTGTTAAGGCAAAAGCACTGGCTCCTGGGACCCACCCGAGGGCAGAATCCAACCCCCTGTTTTGGAGATGGAGAAATGAAACCCAGAGAGTTAAAGTGACCAGCTCGGGGCTGCACAGCGGGTTGGCAGCAGACTCGAGTTGAGACCCCAGTTCTCGAGACTCCTGCTCTGGAGAGCTTCCCGCCCCACCACACCGGCCTTGGGGCCTGTTGTCTACAGATCCTCACTGGGCAGGAATAATGAAGGTCAATGATTTGCCCAAAGTCGCACAGCCTATTGGAAAAACCTCCGGAAGGTAAGAGACAAGGGTACGGCCAGTCTCGAGGGTCTGTGTACAGAAACCATGAAACGTGTGTGTGTCCGCTTCCTCATGTGCAAGATGTGGACAGCGGCTCTGCCACAAGACAGATGTGGAGGTTCAATGAGACTGAGACACACCAGAAGCCTGGCCCAGCGCTGGCACATGGAGCAGGCACGTGCAGCGAAGGTGAGCTGCCATCGGCAGCGAGGAGGAAAGAGGTGTGAGCCCTGTATCCCATGAGAAGTGAGTGCCAAAGGATATCGTGCATGTAGGGGCAGTTCTCAGCCCTGGCACAGAACCCAGTGATGTAAAACTTGCACAGTTCCCGCTTCTTTGGTAGCTCGATGTCGTGGCTAAAATTACAGTGATCTCCCTGGAAGAAAAGAAAGGAAAGCGTAAGCACGGCAGCCCTTGCCAAAGCCCACCTGCGACGGGAGGCTGAAGCCTGGAGGGACCAACGACAAAGACGAATCCCCACACAGGGAAGGGCGGGGCTCCCTGACATGGCTTCCCACCAACTGGAAAGTTCAGAGGCAGCGTGTGCTCCCTTCTCTTGTGCCCACGACCCCATTCCTCCGGGCTCCACTCCATTGCCCCTCAGCACTTCTTTCTTACTCTCCCCCTTCTCCTTTTTCTCACCTACTCACTATTTTTCCTGATTTGCTGCATGGCGGCCAGTATCCAGCACCACACTTCTTCCTTCCTAACACAACCTTCATTTTGTTTGGGAAGAACGTATCCAGCCAAAAAGGTACGTTCCCCAGCCTCCCAGGAAGTCCTGGGCAATAAAACACAGGCCAAAATCCCCAAGGGAGGACAATGCTGCCTCAGTTAAAAGAAATCCCTCTAGCCATCTTTCCTCTTAGCCCTCAGACGGGATGCCCAGAGACACAGCAGCCACTGTGGAACCATGAGGACAAAAGCCACATGTTCAAAGACGACAGACGTTCTTAAAGTAGGAAGCCCCCCAGAGTGCCAGTGGCCAGGGCACCAACCTCCTTCAGAGGGGTAACGTCTGAGTGTTTACACTAGCGGAGCTCAGTCTGCCATCATCCACAGTCAGGCACACACCCGGGACAAAATATGGAAACCGTCCTGTATAGCGGGTTCCCCTTACTCCCCAGAGCAGCTACTCGTCTTCCTGCAGATGTACTACAAACTTCTAAAACACGAACTGAGACTATAACGAGGAGCATCTCATATACACGTACGTTTGTCTCAAATACATATTTTTTTCTAAGACCTATACCCGGGGACAGTGTTCCGTGGGCATGTGTGTGCCAGGATCTGCCCATCGCCATCGTCCACGAACAAAAAGCTGGCTGGCTGAACTCATACCCGGTCACGCCCTCGGAACTCTGGTCATCGGCCCAGCTTCTGGTGTCACTCTGCTGTGAAATTCAAGGCTGGCCTGATTCCCTCACCTCCCCTTCTATCTTAATAATTCCGTCTCCGGCGTTAAAGTCCAATAATTAAGAAAGACATATTACGTCTTTGGTATCAGTATCGACCTTAATACATTTGAGGCCATTTGGACTGGCTTAAAATTCTGACCTCCCAAACCAACCAGAAACGAAAACATCAAAAAACCACCCAGAGAACGCAGTCTCGGTAGTCAGTCACTTCCACCCTTACCCCACCACTGCCTCCCGTTACGGTGGCCTCTAGAACATTCCCAGAGGTGCGAGCATCCTCTCTGAGGCTGCTGCCCTGCCCGCGGATACTTTAACTGGCCCCTTACCCACGTACACCGCCCCTCCACGAAGTATTTGCAGATGACTTTGCCTTTCTTGTCAGACTGCTGGTGAGGCTTGTCATGGTCACTTCTCCGATAGCTCCCGCCACCGTCCTATTAGGGACACAGAGTGTGAGTGTAAAGAAGGCTGAGAAGGAGGAATGGGGGGGTGGGGGACGGCGATGCAGACTGGGAGAGACGGGGGCTGAGGGCCTGACAGGAACAGAAGGTGGCCGGCAGGGACGAGCACTCCCTTGACAGAAGCGTCTTCACGGAACAGGAGCAGCGACCAGCAGGTCACGTCCAACACCAAGGCGGAGAGGGGTCTGAGCCCGTGGCACGGAGCACCGGCGCTCAGACGGGAAAAGCTCTCGCGCCTGGAGCAGCACCGGGAAAAGCTCTCGCGCCTGGAGCAGTACCGCGCACCCCTGCAGGAACGCAGTGCCCCCAGAGGCAGCACGCGCGCCTTCCTGTAAAACCACCAGGCTACCTGGACGGATCACCAGCACGGCCCCCCCGCCCCCTGTGAGATGGGTAATACTCATCAGCCTACATGGAGCAGCTGATGGAAGCAGGAGGACAGGATCGGCTTCAGAGGTGGACTCATCAGAGGAAAAAAAAAATCCAAGAAGGGGCTTTGGCTAAACATACTAGATCCGAATGAGGAGTCAACTCACGCCCATGTCCTCGTCATAGAAATCGTCGTCATCGTTCATTCCGCCCTTGTTCATTCCTCCTCGGCTGCCACCTCGACCACGGCCCCGGCCCATCCCTTTCCCTCGACCTCGGGAACCCCGGCCACGGCCTCGACTTAAGCCTGCAGAGGACACAGAGATGGCATTTCCCGGCTGCTTCTCTCCAGGACCCAAATCCAGCAGCCGCCGGAAGGTGCCCCCCGGGTCGGCGCCACCTGGGCCCCTGCCCACCTCGTCCTCGGCCATCCTTGGACCGGCGGTACTGGTTCAGCTCCTTGGAATACTCGTCATAGTCCTCCTCTCCCATCGGCTCCTCACTTTCCGCATACTGGATTCCCGGAAGGAGAGAAGGCAAATGTCGTGCGGGGACCAATTAGCCCTGTCCTTAACTGTACTCTCTGCCCCCACACGCCTTTTGGTTCAGGCAGGTCAAGAGGAGACTCAAATGGGCAGGTGAGCGACCTGGGGCTGCCCACCTCTGCCCCCGCTTCACAGGCCACAGCCACAGCGGGGCTGGGGGGTTCTAATGCTCTCCCGGGCGGTCTTCGCTCCTACGGACTCCCAGATCCCAGGGCAAACCCAACAGGGGGCCTCCTACACAAGGGACAGCTGTGCGGCTGTAACAAAGGGCAGGCTCACTGGGGACTGGCACGGAAAGGTCTCAGGCGGGGACAGACGATGATGAGTGTGGAAGCTGTGCGTGTGTATGTGGGGGGCGTGCATAAACAAGCACCCGACTGCAAAGGCCTAAAACTTTTCTAGAAGACACTCGGGAAACTTGTTTCTGGGAATGGGAGATGTTTTCACAGCTTTGGTACCTTCTCAATTTGGAACCGTATGATTTCCTTTATCCAAAATAAGAAACAAACGCCGAAACACACAGCCCTGGCGTGAAACTCTCTCCTCCTTCCGCCACAGTCACAGTCCTACAGGCTGCCCCCACCAGCCCTCCCACCTTCCCCCTGGGGCTGGAGGTCAGCTTACTTCCATCTCCTCTTCATAGAAATCTTCTTCGTCCTCTGGGTGGTCTCCCACGGAGCCTCTGCCCCTTCCGCGGCTGCCCCTGCCCATGCCTCGGCCTCGAGACCCTCCGCGGCTGCCTCGACCCCGGTAGCCCCTGCCACGGCCTCGGCTGCCTGCAGGGTGATTCAGTTGGTGAGCACCCCGAGGGGGAGCAGATGCCACCAGCAAGAGAGAAGTCAGCCCATTTTCTGCCCGAGGTCAGTCATCTCCTCCTCAAGTCTTCCTAGCAGCTCAAGGCAGCTGGTCCCATTGTCCCCCTGCCTCCCCCATATGCCCTCAGTGGGGGGGGGGGGGGGCTCGGGCCTCAGCATCCTGGGATCCTGGGTGTGCACTTGCCACACTGTCACAGGGGCACCTGTCCACTGAGAGCTGCACTCACTGCCCAGTACTGTGGCCCCAGCCACACGTGGCTACAGAGCCCCTGAAACATAACCGGACTAAGACATGCTGTAAGGGGGGACCACACATTGGATCTACAGCACTTAGTGGAAAAAGAAAAAGAGGGAGCCTGCGTGGCTCAGTTGGTTAAGTGTCTGCCTTCAGCTCAGGTCATGATACCAGGGTCCTGGGATCAAGCCCTATATCAGGCTCCCTGTTCAGTGGGAAGTCAGCTCTCCCTCTGCTTCTTGCTCCCCCTGCTTCTGTGCATTCTCTCTCTCTGTCAAATAAATAAAATCCTTAAAAAAAATAAAAGAAAAAGAGAGGCAGCTCTTTCTGCCCACAGGTCCTGGACCCGTGCTTTAATAAAACCACCTCTTTGCAATAACAAAAACAAAAAAAAGAAAACGAAGAGTAAGAGAATATGAAACACCACATCTGTTTGGATAATGTGTTAAAATAAGACTTTGAATGTATTAGACAAATAAAATATACTGTTAAAATTAATCTGTTTCCTTTTACTCTTTAGATTTTCCCCCCTTCTTACATGTTTGACTTAACTACTAAAAAATTCTAAATTATGTGGCAGCTTGCATTAAATTTTCTATTGGACAACACTGGTCTAGAATCTCCCCAAAGAACATGGCTTGTCCAGGGAGTGTCCAGGAAAGACTGCCCAAGAAAGATTAAATGAACAGCCACTCAACAAAGAGCGGGGGCCTTAGGCAGGGTTAAGAACCGCTGAGCTAGAAGATCCTGTGAGCCCTCCTCCCTCCTGGGTTGCAAAACCTTGCGGGCAGGAGACGGTTCTAAGAGGCCCTCCCCCACCATTCTCCTAACTGCCACAGGTTCAAGGTTCAGAGGTGTGGCAGTCCCACCTTGTGGTGTGATAGGAGCTGGGAAGCTGGGGGAGGAGGCTAGGGCAGCCAGCTGTCAGTTATCCTGGCCCAGATCTGACAAAAGCTGTCCCTTGGCTCTCTCCTCGCAGCTGACCAGGAAGCAGGATGAAGAAAAGTCTTGGGCCCCACAGGCTTCTTCCCACCTCCCACCGGCCTGGCTCCATCCCAAGCTCCAGCCCAGCACTGGGGTGTCTTCCCCAGGTGGCTGGCTCCAATGCCCCCAGCCCTGTGTGTGCGGCTCCTGCCCTCCTCCTGCTAGACTCCAACTCCTCTCAACACTGGATGACGCCTGTCTCTCCTCCCACACTGCAGGCCTAGCTGAGCGGGTCCAACCTGCTCCACACTGCATCACCCCAGCCCCCCACCCCGTCTGCTCCCAGGCCCCGCGATAGCCACAGGGCCTCACCTCGACCCCGGCTGCTGCCCTCCTTGGAGCGCCGGTACTGGTTCAGTTCTTTGGTGAAGTCGTCGTAGTCCTCCTTGCCCAGGTCCTCCTCCTCATCGCCCTCGTACTCCCCGTACTGCTCGTTCTCGTAGTCCTCGTACAGGCCGTAGCCTTTGCTGTCCAGCTTGGAGTAGGCCTTCTTGGGCAGTGACGTGCTGTGCGACGGGGGGTACTGCTGGTGGGACTGATGGGGAGAGGGGGTGAGCCGGCCCCGGGGCCTTATCCCAAACTACCACGGTCCCCACTATCCCCTAAACTGACCCATCTGTCTGGGTGTTTCTGCCATGGGCAAGACCCGGCCCCCAGCCGCTTGGGGGGTACTAGGTCCCACCTGAGTGAGAGCTGGGCATTGGACCCACAGGTTTCTGTGCTTCACAAAAGGCCATGGCTTGAAAGAAAATAGAGACGCATAGACCCCACGGTAAGAACTGGCGAGGGACGAGAGGGGGTATTTCCCAAGGAAATAGAGCAATCTCATTTGGGGAAGAGACCTGGTAGGCAACGGGTGCTTTTTTTTTTTCTTTTGAAGTAATCTCTACACCCAACTTGGGGCTCGAACTTAATACTGAGATCAAGAGTTCCATGCTCCGGGGTGCCTGAGTGGTTCAGTCAGTTAAATGTCTGCCTTTGGCTCAGACTGTGATCTCAGGATCCCGGGATCCAGCCTGGAACCCGGCTCCCTGCTCAGCAGGGAACGTGCTTCTCCTTCTCCTCTGCCCCTCTCCCTGCTCATGCTTGGGCTCACTCTCTGTCTGATAAGTACATAAAATCTTAAAAAAAAAAAAAAAAAGTTGCAAGCTCCACCAACTGAGCCAGCCAGGCCCTCCAAGAGGGGTGGTTCTTGGTCAAAATTTTCTTGGGGCCTTAGAATTAAAGTAATGACCTACTTGGCACCCAAAGTAGAAAGCCATTCTGAAGGATGCTTTCCAAAGTGTGCTAGTGCCAAGAGATACGGATGAAGTTAGATCCACAGACACACACACACAAAGGGAAGGCACCAAGACCGCCTTCAGTAGGTAAATGGATAAAACAAGCTGTGGTCCGACCAGACAGTGGAGTATTATTCAGCAGTTAAAAGAAACAAGCCAATGAGCCCATGGGGCTATGAAAAGGCATGGGCAAACCACGAACCCATATTGGTAAGTAAGAGAAACTGGTCTGAAGAAATTAAATGCTGTGATGAGCTATCTGTCCAGCTATCTGACATTGTGGAAAAAGCAAAACCACAGAGACAGAAAAAGGTTGCTGGTTGCTTAGAGGCTCGGGGAGGGGAGGGGAAGTAAAGCACAGGGGATTTTTAGAGAACTGAAACTCTTATATGATAATATATGACAAGTGCATAATGTCAAGCCTTTGTCAAAAACTGAAGAACTGCAAAACACAGAGAGGAAACCTTACTGTAAGCCGCAGGCTCTAATTCCTAACAACACGTGGAGACTGTCTCAACGATTACAACAAAAGTACCATATTAACACAATTAGAGCAGAAACTAGCTGGGGTAGGTAGGGCACTATCCACTCAGGGTTCTAGAAACCTGAAACTGCTCTTCGGGTGCGTGGGGTGGCTCAGTCGGTTAAGCACCGGACCCTTGCTTTCAGCTCAGGTCATGGTCTCAGGGTTGTGGGATCAAGACCCCACTGGGCTCCACAGGGAGTCTGCATGAGGGGCTTTCCCTCTCCCTACCACTCACTCTCAATTTAAGTCAGAAAAAAATAAAATAAACAAAAGTGCTCTTAAAAAAAAGACGACTAATTTCTAAAACTCCACACTCATTACGAAAAAAACAAGAAAACACGAAACGTAAATATGCAGACACTGGTGACCACGTTAGCAGATCTTAAAACGCCTCAACCCTGGGGGCACTGAGCCGGCCCAGTCAGCGGCACATGACACTTCTGATCTTGGGGTTATGAGATCAAGCCCCATGTTGGATAGAGAGGGGACTTAAAATCTTAAAAAAAAAAAAAAAAAAAAGCCTCAGCCCCTAGTTATCAATCGAAGCTGTGCTGTGCCCTGCATTCCTTGTCTCGGTCAGGCTTAAAGTCTGAGTCCCCGTTAAAAGGTCAACGTCAACGACAGCACTGTACAGTCATTACCGGTTAGGATGGACAATGGGATACTTAGGTTAAGTTTTAGAGCTACTAGCTTTAAAAGCATTTTTCATGAAAACGTGAAAATTGATGCTGATTTCTCTTCTCAGAGATTTTGCTGGGGATGGGGGAAACAGCACACAAACCAACTACTTTAACCGTGTGTCTAAGCTCGGCGTTTTGACAGCATGAACATCTGACTTCTGCCTCTGCAGCATTTGAGATCACTTACTCCTGTAAAACTATTTCATCCTCTAGCTGATTTTCCAGGAAAGGTCATTTCTGAACAGGGGCAAAGAGCCATACTGGGGATAAACCAACAGGTTTCTTGGGACGGGGACATCCTGAGTCCGGCCCGGACCATGGGAGGAAGGGTCTTAAGAGTGTGGCCAATGGAAATCAGCCACTGCCTGGGCTCAAACCCCTGCTCCTGTGCTACAGGGCTGCGACCTGGCCAGTTTCCCAGCTCTGTTTCCTCACCTGTACGATGGGGATTAAAAACAAGATCTCATTTTGCAGGCTTAAAATCCATACCAAGTGCCGTGCAAGAGTGCTCAGCACACAGCAAGTGCTTGGCAAACACGGGCCTGGCCCCCACTCCCAGCTCCACAGGGGGCTCCCCCTGGGCAGCAGTTACTCACCGGCGCATACGGGGGGCTGTACTCTCGGTACTTGCGGTGCCCCTTCTCGCTAGGACTGAAATCCGAGTCATCTGAGAAGTCCGAGAAGTCATCGCTGGAAGAAGCGTGGCGCTGCGGTGACAGGGGAAGCGAGCTCAGTGAGTGCGGCGGGCCGGCCGCTGGCACAGTCAGCCCGGGGACAAACCCTGCTGGAATGTGCCGAAGGGCTGTGCGCTCTAGAGAAACAGCTCACCTGGGGGCACTGAGTGGCAGTAGAGCGTGAGCTACCACCTCTTTAAGAGGGAAAAAAAAGCTCTTTATCCAATTTGAGGAAGGAATAAATGGCACCATTAAGAGTGCCCTCTGGCCTACGAGACCAGCACGGCCCCGGGGGCTCACGGCCAGGCCCCGTGCCAGGTAGCCTGGCCCTGGCGCACCCTCCCAGACCTACTTTGTGCTTGGATTTCCTCCTCTTCTTCGACCTCCTCTTCTCCTTCTCCCGCTCTTTCTTCCGCTTTCGCTTCAGTCTCCTGTGAGACTTCTCCTCATCTGAGTCGCTATGGTGCTTCTCCCCCTTTTCCTTCCGGCTCCTCTCGGGCCCTCCGGAGGTGTCCTGGGTCTCCTCGGCCCCATCATCTTCCAATTCACCTTCTTCCAACTCACCATCTTCCCTATAAACCAACCCCAAAGCCAACATGAACCCGGGGTGTGATAGGAGACGTCCGCGGGCCCCGGGCCGCCTGCCGCTGACAGGCACGTGGAGCCCGGCTGCTGCGAGCGAGGCCTTCCTCGGGAGGACATAAGGGCCACTGCCTCTCATCCCGGCCTGCACCCTCCCCCCCAAAAAGGGCTGTGCCCGCTTTCATGTCACCTGGCTGGGGCTGGGGGGGGGGGCAACACCATCAGAATTTAAAGGTACTGACTGATTTCTCAAAGTGCTCCAAAGGACTAGGGTTCTAAGAAGAAAGGTGACAAGGTTCTGTGGTCTAATGAGGTGAGGAAAGTCCCATCCTAGGACTTCACAGTGCTTAATGCTCTAACAGAAGTTTCCAGATGTCTTACCATCAAGAAACCTGTAAAACCCTGTGTTCAAGCATTTCCAAAGCTTACTCGCCACAGAGGCTGCTTATCTCAGGGGACATGGACCAGCCACGGTCCCCAAGTGCAGGGGTGCACGGTGGCCTGAGGTCACTGGCATGGCCCCAGCCCTACAGTGGAGCCCTGGGAGCTGAGGCTGGTGGTTGTGGACCATGGAGACGGGGCCGTGGCTCTGAACCAGGGGCAGCCCCCACGCTCCGGGGCCCTACCCACGGTCAGGCCTGGACTGCACCTGAGGTAGTGAAATGTGTTTTACCAAAAGCCCCATAAAGAAGTGCAAGTGATCAGCTCTGGCTTCAAGATCTGAGCTGCACCCTTAGCTGCACAGCTCTGTGCTGTGGAGTTGGGGGGCAACCAAGCAGCTGGAGAAGGGGAGGGAGTAAGGGGAAGGGTCCCAGACCCCTCCTGAGGTCCTCTCCTAACAGCTGTGAGAATGCCCACAGAAGGGGTCCCCCCACCCCACTGCTCTGACCGCAGGGATCCCTTTTGGCTCCCCTTCCTACAGATTTCGCAACTTTGTCACCTCTCCTCGTGACCCCCATCCCTACCCTAGTACTTGAAAAAATAAAAGCACTCTCCAGACACTGCCAACAGGACATTCTAAATGCCTATCTGCGGGGTGGGGTGGAGGTGAGGGGATGTATAGGGTTAAGGAGAAAAGCAACTGGAAAAAGAATCCAGTTTTTAGCCATACCCACGGACACATTCTCGTACGCAAGTACAGGAGTTGGTTGAAAAAAAAAAAAAAGTTTTCAAATCTTTTAAAAGTTCCCAGAGTTCCTCCTGCATGACCAGGGAAGAGTATGTGTGAGAACATGAAAGTTCCTTCCTTCTCTATTAATTAAAATGGCAAACGAAGATGGAGAGAACAGAAACAGTGGCGTCAGGAACCTGGGACCAAAGGGCTACCTACAATAGAATGAATCCAGGCAGCAAAGACCTCACTGCTCGGACGAGACCGGGGCCAGTGTGAGAACAAGCCCACCAGGCGAGCGGGTGCCCAGCAATCCTGCAGGTCCTACCGGGCTGTGTGGAGAAACACCACACTGGTGATTCTCCCAGAGCCCCTCGCGCCATCCCCTTTGTCCAGATGTCAAGGATGCGGGCAAGAGGAGGCTCTCTTTACTCTCATTCCCAATTCAATGGGGTCGGGTCGGCTTAAAACCCAAGTGGTCCCAAACCCACAGATACCCCAGCAGAGGTCAAGGGCAGCTCTCACAGACACAATGCAGGACACAAAATTTGCTCTGGTATTTCAAAGGAAAACAAGACAGGAAGTGACCAATGGACGCATCATGTGGCTTCCTTGCAAACTGCCAAGTTGCGGGGCGGGGGAGTCAGCCCCACAGGAAGATGCAGAGCAAAGCTGGGAGGAGCCAGCATTCCTGACAAGTGAGGCACCTTCTGGCAGGGGCTTGGGTGCAGCCCACGGAACAGGGTGTGGGACGGAGCTGCCTGGGCTGGAGTGGCCTTGCCCTTAGTCAAAGTACGACCAACTGGGGAAACTGGTTTCAGTGAGCCAGCCAGCCAGCCAGAGGGAGTGGCTGTTAAAGGGCAGCCTGGCACACTCCCCACTGCCTGGAGCTGTGGACACCCCGGGGAGGGGGGTGTTATTACTGGAGCAAACATGATGCGTGTCTCTGCTGGGAACACCATGGGCAGGCCCAGTCGCCACACCCCAGGAGAAAACACAGGGAGATGCGGCCAGACCATACAGACGGACATCATGGAGCTGAGGAAGGCCCAGAGACAAACCAGAAAGATAGGCTAAAAAGAGCATCACTCTTGGCAACAGTCTGGAAAGGAAAAAGGGCAGAGGGACACAGTGAAAATTACCCAGAAACCCAGGGCGGGCAGGGGTGGAGGGACACGGGAAGACAAGGACGGCCCCCAGAAGCCCTGGTTCCAGAAAACAAGGCTCCAATACCAAGACCCCTTCAACCCTCTTGTTTCCAGACAGGAGGATTTCAGAGGGAGAGGAGGTGAAGAGACTTGTCAGAAGCAGACAGCCCAGACATTCCCTCACCCCCACCCACTCGGGGGGAGGACACCAGGACAGGGCAGAGAGAGGTCCTGCCCAAGGTCAGCGGGGGCCACCGCCCGTGTCCTCCTCCCACACGCCGGCTTGCTGGACAGCACAGGCCAGTCTCCGTGTAACACCTGGGGAAGGGGCACAAAGACCATCTAAGCAACTCCAAAGCCTTGACGATGCCAAGAATGATCCCAGAAGAAGGGCTTTTCATTCCAAAGCACTTCCCAAAGCAGGGAAGGACAGCACTCAAATCCACCCTGTGAAGACTCTGGGCCAAGGAGCGAGTGTCTTCATTCCAACACCTCCAGGACACCCGGGCTCGGCGACAATCTAGCACACAACTTTTTATAAAACGGGGGTGAATACTCAGAACTTTGTTTCCTGAGGCGGACCTGGGAGAAGCTGAGAAATACACAGTATAAAAACCAACAGCTAGTGACTTACAAAGGGAAACAGGAGACTGGAGGGGACAGAGATGGGGACACTCCAGTGACCGGTGTGCATTCTCGGCACCATCCGGGCATGCTGTGCTCTCAAGCTTCTCAGGGCCCCGGGCTGACCTCTGGTCACCCACAGGGGCACCCCTCTGCTACCTCGGGAAACTTGCCGCTCAATGTCCTGCATGAATATGGGATCTGTTTCAGGAGGAGAAAGAGGACAAAAAAAGACAAGACGACCAAACCCGCTGGGACCGGGGCAGAAATCCAGGGGGGGCACAGATACGCCCCGCACAAAAGCAGTCTCCACAAACAGCAGCCTGGCTTCAGTGGTGCCACTTCCCAGACTGCCAGCAAAACCCATGTCAGAGTGGGATTAAACACCGAGGGAGCGCGCCTAATAGACTGTGACATAATCCCTCAAGAAAAGTGGGGGAAGCCCCGTCGCGCTAATCATTTCAATCTAGACCTGCCAAGCCCTCTTGAGACCAGCACGCAGGAGAAAGCCTGCAGCGTCAGCCGGAGCCAGGACGACCTTATTCCCAGAGCCTGGACTGGCAACATCCCAGGATAGCTGCCCCAGGGTCGGCATGCCAGGGCCATTAGGGACGGGAAGCCAACCAAGCCGGGGGACTATCTTGGAACCGGCACCCAGGAGGGAATGGGCAGAGGCCGATGACTTGCCGAGGGTCAGAGCTGTCTCGTGCCTCCTGGACCAAGCTTCCAGGGCATTTAAATTTCTATTCACAGAGCTGCTGACAGCCAGCTCCTCCTCTTGGGTCAAAGACCAGATCTGGACACCCATTGGCACAGTAGAGTGCTGAATTCATCACACACCATGGGCTTGGCCAAAACAGAATTGGGTAAAGAAACCTCAGGATTCAAAGTAGGTGGGCTCTAGCCACCCGCCTACAAATTCAGGCACAGGGCTCTGTCCTGCGGCCCGAATGACAACCAGCTCTGCTGGTTCCCTAGCAGCGCTCTCGGCATGCTTAATTTAGCCTTGGTTTTCCCGTCTGTGGAATGGGATAACTGTGGTAAGGATTTTTCGGGTTAAATGAGATAAATGGATAAAGCCCTTGACGCGAGAAAGGTACCAACTACCAGATGAAAAACGGCTACTGGTTTCAAGAACCAGCTACCACAAGCGTGCCTCTGCATGGATAACCCTAAACTGGCCCGGATGCTCACTGGAAAGCGTCTTCTCTGTGGAGAAGCTACAGCCAGGGCCCCTTGGGGGCCACTGCTAACTGCCAGCCAGCTAGTCCCCACTTCACTTGGCCCCACCACGCATGCGCAGTCCTCTCCTGACAAATCCCGCTGCTGAAACTGACAAACCAACATCTCCCCTTCCTCAGCTCTGATCTAGCTGGTAAGAGAAAATAACCAAGTGGCTGACCCGGGAAGAAAGGCACAGAGAGAGCTGAGCCCCAGGAGGAATGGCCAAAGGCCCCTTAAAAAAAATGGAGCTGCCCAACATGGAAATTCTCTAGACAAGAGATCTGGATGGGAGCTGCAAGGCGCCCGGGGTTTGTGGTTCAATCTGGTTTACAAAATAAAAGGGGGGAGGGGGGTGCACAAAAAAAAAAAAAAAAAAAGGTGGAAACTCATGGGAGCAGTGGCTGTTACCTGAAGATCATGAGAGCCCTTGACAAGAGGCGGCTAGGTTAATGTGAAGGTCAGGGTTATGATCATTAACTGCCCAAGTGCTCAACAAATTGCCTGGGTAGGCTCTGAATGACCTATTAAGTAGGGACAAAATTATAAAATTACAAGGAGGCTCTGCCTCTTCAAATGTCTAATGACAGGCCTAAACGCAGAAGTCCCCAAAGTCCCCAAATCGACGTGTGGGGCAGTTGTTTACTAGGAAGGAGTGAAGGCACAGAGCCTTTCCCTCCACTGACAAAGAGGTGGGACAGCCCCAGGGGGTGGGGAGGAACCTCACTGAGGGATTTTCAGAGGCAGGAAATTCTTGAAATAAACCTCTGGGTCTTGCACATGTTTTTCAGTGTCCTTACTACCTAGGTTCATCAACCAGAAATCAAGAGCAAATGGGCTCTGTGTCTCCGTTTCCCTCAACATTCTCAGGTGGGGTCACAGGAGACTGTGACATCACACCACTTTCATGGTAACATCCCCACATCAGACACCACGCCACCCGAGCAGACAAGCAAAAACAAGCACGGGAGAAGAGAAGCCCGACCACCAACACTCTGAGCCCCCCACTTCAACAATGTGAGCAGAAGGGACTGCCCGGGGTTGGAATCCAGTCAGGAACACACCTACCACCATAACGGAGAAATGTGAACTAGGTCTGGGTACTTCAGATATTAAGTAACTACTGTTAATCTTGTTAGAGAGGATCACAGTTTTGTGGTTCTATTTTAAAAAAGATCTTTAAGCTAGAAATATGTGCTGAAGAGTCTGCAGGTGGAATGAGGTGAAATCTGGGATCCGCTTTAAAATACCCAAGGCAGACGGAGGATGTAGGGAGACGAAGCAGAATTGGCAAAATGTTGAAACTCGGTGGGTGATGGCCCTTCTCCTCTCATGAAAACGCTAGAACACTTCCATAGTAAGTTAAAAAAAAAAAAAGAAAGAAAGAAAGAAAGATGATGGCGGAGGTGGAGTCAACCTCAGCAAGGTGAGGAGAGGCTGTCAAGGAAGGCAGAGAGCTGGAGTCTGGGGCCAGGGAAAAGTAGGTGCAGGGAGGCTTCATCATCCCTCATCAAGTCCTTACCTCTTGCCCTGATTTCCGCAATGACAAAATCTGCCTGGATACTTGAGGGTCTTTAAACACCAAAAGCAGTAGAAAGTATTCATTGTAAACATTCTGTATTTGCAACTTCCAAGCCAGGCTCCATACTGCTGAGCTTGTCTTGCTTGTCTTGCACCAAGGCTCAGTAACAAACTTACACTGGTCGTGGGTCCTCAGCACCCCGTTTTACAGAGAGGCTGGAGGAGAAGAAATCTGCCTATAGGGTCAAGACAGGAACAAACAAAACTGGACCCTCCAACTCCAGGCCCAACTCCGAACCTCCACCTTTGAGGTAATTAGAAATTACCTGAAAGAGCATACATAATTCAATGGGCCAACCGACAAAATTCCTGCCCTGAAATTCGTAACTAGGCTGGCAAAACTAAGACAGATGTACAGAAAACAGATTAAATGAAACTGTATCCCAAGAAAGGCCAAAATGAAGTATTAAGACACTGGGCGAGGTCCTTAACACTTGCGTCTGGGGGGTCACAACTGCGAAGTGAGGGGCGCCTCGTTGGCCCAGTCGGTTGGGCAGCTGCCCTCTGCCTGGGTCACGACCCTGGGATTGAGCCGGATCGGATCAGGCTCCCTGCACAGCAGGGAGTCTGCTTCTCCCTCTCCCTCTGCCCCTCTCTCTCATATAAATAAAGACAATCTTAAAAAAAAAAAGCCAACTGCAAAGTGAAGGCAAAAGATAGAACCTCTCAAACAGATGAATCCTCAGGGGAAGAATTCCCTGAGACCATGTGAATCAAGTGCTAAGCACTACCCTGGGTCAGGGTAAATCTTTAAGAGGAAAAACTATTTGGAGGAAAACCTCTGTTTTTCCTCTATTAGGAGGAAAAACTGTTATGTGAAGACACGAGGCAAATACAGTCCTTCCAACATCAAATAAAGGGAACTGGGACATTCAGAACTCTGACCAAAGACTCTGGATAGTTCAGGGAATAAGAAGGGTACAGAAAGGTCCAAGGAATCCTAGCCAAAACCCAAGTAAAGGGTCTTCTCTCCAGAAGGACAGAAAGCAAAGGAATCCCAGAGAAGGAAACTCCCGAATCGTCCAACACCAGAAGGAATGCTTCATCCCAAAGGGTGCGGCGTCCATACTGGGGTTGGTCCAAGCACACAAACCGTCTTGGAGCATTTCTGCAGAGCTTCAAACTCATCGAGAAAAAAACCTGGCCTGCCGGAGGAGTCTCACCGAACCAAGGGGCATTTCCTTTGCCTGAGCAGCTCCACTCCACTTCCACCCTTAACACAGCTCCTGTTCCTGATAAAGATCTCTCTCTGATCCAAGCTCCTCCTGTCAGATAAATCTCTGAAATTGGCTTCTCGGCAACAGTTTCCTTTTTTCTTTTTTTAAGATTTCATTTCTTTATTTGACAGAGAGAGAGAGACAGAGAGAGAGGGAACACAAGCAGGGGGAGTGGGAGAGGGAAAAGCGGCTCCCCGCCAAGCAGGGAGCCCGATGCGGGCCTCGATCCCAGGACCCTGGGATCATGACCTGAGCCGAAGACAAATGCTTAATGACTGAGCCACCCAGGCGCCCCACAACAGTTTCCTAACCACCTTCTCACGCCAGCCATGCTTTAGACTGCTTACAGCTGGAAAGATGCTGGTTCTCATCCAAAGAGGGCTGACTTTTTTCTTTCTTCTTTTTTTTTTTTTAAAGGAGGGCTGATTTCTATTATTCCAGAAAGGAAAATCAAATCACTGAACTTGGGAACCAAGACTCTTCCTCGTCTGTAACTTTTTCTGGAGAAATGTTTGGTTCCACTCAACGTACGTTCGACTAAGACAAAGGATTCGTATTTTCAACTCAAAAGAAGCTGGGCCTCAGATGACTGAGACTCCGTGTTCATACACCTCTCAGGAGCTGAAGGAGAACTGCAATTACCCAAACGCAATGCGTTGTGAACTTTCAGGCAACTGTGGGCTCCCGAAGGGCACGGCAGAGGCTGGCAGTCACCTGACTTTTCAAGGGCGCAGCAGAGGGCCAGGCTCAGACTGGCTGGGCCCTTATGATGTACCCCACACAAACCCAGCAGCAACCTCAGCCCCACACAGGCTCGTGGCCAGCTGCATCAACACCAACACTGGGCCCGTTCCCAGGCAGTAACCTGGATTGCCGTAAAACTCTAAGAGGGTGATGGAGGGCTTGTCTTTAATTGAAAACTCATTCACCGAGTGTTCCTCAAGGGCCCCAAGAGGCCAGAGGGGGACAGAGGCAAAAGCCCACACGTGAAAGTGGCCAGCAGTGGGCACCCCCCAGGGAGGGGGCCCACCTCCGTTGCCAAGAAGCTAGGGTCCCTGGGGCTGCTCTGGTGTGCCCCCCAATGGCAGGGGCTGGAATCCCAAGGAAACCTAAGCCCTCATGTCTGTTAGGAAAACGAGGAGAGCAATAACCCAAGCCACCTGCAAACGACATTGAGCCAAGTGTCACTCATGTCTGCCCCAGCTCCCTGGGTTCGGGCCCTAAGAGGGATGTGTCAGCTGTGATCTGCTTCCACACTAGCTTCAAGAAGTTTCCGGCTACTTCTAATAAATGAAAATCCCTTAATTTTAAGATTCGAAAGGCCAGGCTCGGGGCCTCTATGGGCAGTGGAAGGAGTGGAACACAGGGCAGATGGAGCTGCACAGAGGGACACAGTGGGACAGCATAACCCTCTCTCTCCCTCTGAGGCCTGCTTTTTTTTTTTTTCTTAATAACTTAAAGCAAGCTCTACACCCAAGGTAGGGCTCGAACTGACCACCCCAGGAGCAAGAGATGCATGCTCTACTGACTGGGCCAGCGAGTCGAGACCAATTTTAAATGGAGTACCTGTATTCCCTGCCGTGCTTTCCCATCACCTCCGCCACCACAACAGAAATCACGGCAGCTGCTGGGTAGGTAGTAGGCGCATCACAGCGTGGGGGGTAGGGGAGGTAGGGGGAGCAACCTTTTCTTTAAAGGGCGGAAGAGTACATACTGCAGGCTTTGAGGGTCACAAAGTCTCTGTTCCAACAACTCAACGCTGCTGTTCAGCACAAAAGCAGCCACAGACCATATAAATCAATGGGCATGGCTGTGTTCCAATAAAACTTTACTCCGAATTGAAAAAAAAAAAAAAAAGCCCGGTGGGCAGGCTTTGATCCGAGGGCCACAAACTCTCCACCCCTATCCTATCAGAAGTGACTTTTAAACTTTGACCTTGACCCACATCTCCTCCTTTACATTCCTCTCAAGTCTTCAGAACGTTTCGGGGTTTAAAACTCCACTGTACTCTGCTTTTTTCTATCCTCTCTCATTTTGTGATTCAAATGCAGGAGACAAATCAATAAATGAGACTTTGTATCCTACTAATGGCAGCATACCGCAGTTTGAAAACGTCAGCTCCAGGACAGCATTTGGGTAGAGAGCTTGGGTCTGGGTACAGGCTGCCCAGGGTTCTAACTCTGTCTCCACACCCACTAGCTCTGTGACCTTGGACAAGTGCCTTCATTTCTATTTCCAATTCTCAGCGTGGGGCTGGGGTGAGCTATCACACCAGAAGCACTCTGAAGGTCCCTGGCAGGTCATCTCTGCCCTTCTTACGACAAGAGACCCTGTCACACCTATGGGAAGACTACCAGTCAATGACTCACGAGTACCATGTCCACGCTGTCCACCGCTCCCCGTCACCTCTCTTCCAGAAGGGGACCGACCCGGCTTAGAGGAAACAAACGGAACCCATGCCCTACTAGGCTTTATGCTTCAGGGAGTTCATGGCTTCCAGGACCACTCAACAGGGACGGCAGGGACGAGGGAATCCGGTGCTCAGCGAACTGGTGGATCAGCCTGTGACCCAGCCACTCAGCCTCACCCTGCAGTTCATTTTTAAGGCACTTTCTTCGCAGGTGGGTACCGAGAGCTGCTGCAGGGGCAGCAAACCCCTGACCGTGACCGTGGCCAGAAGTTGCAGGTGTCAGATTTGGGAAGGAAATCTGAGGCCTGCTACAGGCAGTAACAACCTTTGCCCAAATCTAAAGTCCTCAGGAGAGAAGAGTGCACTGCACACTCTGAAAACTTTTCTGCTCCAAGAAAAGCACGGGACAAGCCTGACTGCTGAATTAACAAAACCTTGACTGACTCAGCCCAGTTACCGAGGGGCAAGGGAATCGTGGAGCTGGGACCGGCCTTGCTGGCTTCTGGAGACTACAGAGAGCGATGGTCAAGGATTAGATTAAGGGGATGTGACCAGTAAGCAGTGGGTTAGGTGCTACAGCCCTGCGCTCCTAGCTCTCAGGAGGCCTACAATGGTCGGAGCACGACTCCGGATCCTAACTGCCAAAGACGAATAACGGGAAGGTCGTCAGCATAAAGCTCAAGATGCCAGGCTGTTCTGGCATCTGTATTAAGGGCGTTGAGAAAGCAAGACATGCCTTAAGATGGTTTCCACGGAGCTTCCACCCCGATCTGCTCCCTGCAATGAAATAAACTGGCCAGAAACCTGAGCCGGAAGATAAACCGACTTACCTCAAAAACACAGATGTTATGCTTGCTTCTGTTTACACACCAGACTATAAATTCTACTTAGTTTTATTTTTTCCTTTAGTAGGGACAGCAAGAAGCTAAAGAACCAAGATTCGCTGAATGCTAGGCATTGTGTGGGCATCCCGCATACGCCCACTTGACCGCAATGACCCTGAGAAACGGCCATTATCCTTGGTGCCCACTGGAGGGAGAGCCAGGCCCGAACACCTTATCTGTCTCCAAAGGCCACACTGTTCCTTCCTATCCTGTCACCACCTCCCGCATTCAGATGTCATCACTTGCCTTACAAATAGGAGCTGAGTCACCAATTCACACAAATACGAATGCACCAAAATAAGTAAATAAATAAAATACACACGAAGGAAAAAAAAAGTACGAGACAGATTCTCTATCCTGAGCAATTTTGCCAAGAGATGCAAACTACGCTCCCAGCAAATGTCCCGTATTGGAATAAAAAATTATTCCAACAGCAGGATGCGACTGGGTTTACACGAACCGAGGGCCTGTGTCTTCGTTTTGTCATCAACTGATTGAGGCAGAAATGTAAAAACTGCCCACGTAGGCTCCTACCATTGCTAAGAAACCCTGTGCCCTTTTTCCAGGGCCGCCTTCTTCGGCAACCATCAGAGCAAAATCGTTGGGCCGCAAAGATGTGGCTGATAAATTTGGAAAGCCAAATCCGGGAAAATCTCGCTCCCCGCGGACAGTCCGTTTTACTTTGCACTTAACCAAATGAACTTTAGAGGCCCACCCAAGCAGGCTTTTCCACTCCTTCCAGTTGGTTTTAATCATGAAACCAGCCTCAAATCATTGATTCTGACAAGACTCCCATCACCAATGAGCGGACGGCTCCCGCAGAGGCTTGAATCAACTTCCTAAATGCCAGCTACCAGGAACCCCAGAAACCAGCCTTTCGTCTCCCAAGCCTTTCGTCTTTTGTTGCCAAGGTACAGGCAAGCACCTTGCTCACTTAGAAACGCAGCCACTCACTCACTGTTTGCTCTGAATGACTCTGTCACTCAACGTCCTACCCTGGGTCAGAACCCTCTGTTCCGGTACTAGACGATTTTGTCCACAGGGACCAAAAAGCAGGTTCTCCGGGATAGAGTCTGACCTAAAGCTATCCACAGAGGCTGGGAAATAATTAGCGATTTTCACCATTCAGGTATTTGCCGTAACTGGATCTGGCTTCTAGAAGATGGTTCTAGGGACTTAAAAGCCACAAAAACCTAGCAGAGGGGAACAGCAAATAAGGCCACCCTGAGACATCCATCTCTTCCCTACTGGGGCAGGGAAAAGATCTAAAAGAAAGGAGCAGAAGTGGAGGCATTATTTAAGGATAAACTACTAAGCCCAATACGGAATTGTCTACATTCAACTGGATGGACATGAACTCAAGAGTCAACCATTTAGCTCTAACGGGCCAGGTAGACCAATGGCTGGGAAAGCCTCCGTTTCCACAGGTGCAAAACAGTTCCCTCTTGGGATCAACCTTCCTGGCCAAGCAAAAGCCCCAAGGTTGTGCTTCTAGAAGACCTCACTGCACTTAAAAATCTTGGCTTGTCAAGAATCAAAAACTTAACCTTCCAAGCAAATCGAAACCCAATCTGGAAGATAGAGGACAGTCTGTGGATCAGAAAGCCATGTTGGGGGAATCCTCGTTTTCTTTTGAAGAATGAATTTGAGGAGAGTAAAAAATGAAGGGGTTTTAGGACCAGAATATCCATATTTTCATGGTCACAGTTGGTTGTATTTCTACAAGGATATTTTAATTTGCTTTCCCATTAAGCCTCTCCCCAGAGAATATAACAATTTTAAAGATTTCAAGTGTCTAAGAGGTGCTGTTAAATCAGGGATTCTGAGTGACACCCTTTTTTTTCCCTTTCTTTGCAACATCCATTAATTTGAATTTTAACTAGTACTGGTACATCAGTTTAGGGGGGAAAAAAAAGGCAGTACTGTGACATTTCAAAAACAAAGACTATCAAAGTACAGTTTGACATAATTACTGGGGCTTCTTGGTTTTCATGGGAGGAGAGTCCTTTGAGAACGAAAAAACAATAAACCCTTGTGTTGATATACCTGAGTACTCTCTAAATGTTTGGGGAAATATTTTTAAGTTCAATGAATGACTGCTAAAATTTTCACTTACAAAAGAAATCCCATTTCCTCCATGCTTCATTTTCAAGTAAAGTTAAACAAGCATCCTCCGACAACTTAAGTCGCCCTCGAAACTTGGAAGGTTCTTCTGTTAGCATCCAGTTTCTGCACTTGGCTCCTGGAGGAGGAATTTCACCAAGGAGGGAAAACTTCAGATAAATGCAGTCCGTTTTCGGCTGACCCTGTGCACTTGATCGTGTGTTCAGTTTGTGCTTCAGACTTTTTTTTTTTTTTTTGCAGGATACTGTAATGTGTGGATGCGCCTTCCTCCCACAACTGGTTTTACATACCTAAGATCACCACTTCACAGCAGTTAGGTTGTGAGTATATGGAGAGAAAGAATAAAACCAGTGGCCCCACTGAATTGCAGTTTACGGTTCCTCATCCCAACGTAAGTGAACTTTTTTTTTTTTCTCCTAAGAATGGGAAAAAAAAAAAAAAAAGGAAACAGGATCTTTCGGAGGGGAAAGCTGGGCTGTGTGTTAACAAAAAGTTCTCGCTACCAAAGTACATCAGGGACCCAAAGTGGGCAAGACGGAAAATGGAACTTCAACGTGTTTTTGTCTTTTAACGGAAGAACTTATGCTTGTAAAACACATCAGAAGTAGTGTTTGGTTCTGCAAGTCATTTCTGTTGCTGTTTTATCTTGTATGTGTTGGGGGGGGCGGGGGGCTGGAGGAAGTGTTCTCTCCACCATGACTGGGCGTGTTTGCATCAACTTTTCACGGTTAGGCATGTGCTTTCGAACAAAGGAACAGTGGAGACAGGGAGAGGAGATTGGGGCTTGACACGCTTTACAGATTTGGTGCTTAAACAGTACTTACAAATGACTTGCTTAATTTAAACGTCCATCACCATAAGAGACATTGGAGTAAAAGGAGCAAATTGGATCTACTTGAACCACAATCTTGTGGGGGGAGGGGAGGAGGGGTGGTGGTGGGGAGAGAGAACCCTAACTCAATGCAAATATTATAAACCAAATTCAGTTAACCTCGTCTCCTACAAATGGACATGAAGTATCCACTTTCTTCAAAGATGAAGGCTGGAGACAAAGCAATGGACTGAAATGGAGAGAGGGATACCAAGGGCTTGAAAACGGGCCTTTTACGTAAGTTTTTGTCATGTTACAGTAACGCTTTTTTTTTCCTTTGAGAAAACTGTGTACGACAAATTAAAAAAACTAAAGATCAAAAGGATGTGCAAGTCTTAAAGGGTTCAACTGGGTTTAGAATCCTGATTTGAACATATAAATTCACTCAAGCATCACTTTGGTCTAAAGGCAGGAGGAAGGCAGGCAGGAAAGGGACAAAAAGAGGGAGATAATTGAATTACTCAATAAAAGAGGCTACTTACCATCCCAACCCATTGTAAGACATACACTTCTGACATAAGAGAACTCCTTAGAGGTCGAATAAAGCGTGTAAGCACCTTTGAGTAATGCACCTGCCCCCAAGAGAGGGCCCGGAAGCCCAACGTGGGCTTAGCGCACAGACCTTTGCTAATCTGTTTATTTCCTTGAACTGGAGGCAGGCTGCGATGGGCTGCGATTCCCAGGACGATACATTTAATTAGAACAAAACAGAAAACAAAAAAAAAAAATTTTTGTAAAAGCTCACCAAACTGCTGCACTTGTGTCTCTGAATGTGGGTGGCATTTCTTTTAAAAGGCAAAGTATGGTCTGTGAAGGAGAAAGGGAAAAGGGGAGGTGGAAGTGGGGAGAAGGGGCCGTGGTACCTGGCAAGGAAGCCCTAGCTGAGACCCCTATCTAGGGGAAGGTCCTGAAAGCGACTCCCCAGCCCGGGCTGCTGTGGGGCAGCCATCTGTCCAGCGCGATCTCTTCCCCTCCCCACCCCCCACTCCTCCTCAGACTGCCTTTCCTGCCGGTGGAAAACCTCCTCCCATTTCCAAATCCACTCTCTAGACACCTCTTCCCCTGCCCCACCAGGAAAGGGAAGGCAAACCCTGAACCCCAAACCCCTGAGCAAGGGAGACCGAGGCCACAATCTTGCCCTGAAATGCGCTGGGCTGGCGCCTTCATCACCCTCCAGAAAAGGGCGTGGGGCAAACCCATTTCGCACTTAATAAAGGGGAAAGGGGGGGCGCTCCCTTTCACCCCCTGCCAAAGCACAGAAAAAAACTCGTTTTCTCTCCCGGAAGGGATGGCGCCCCATTTTAGCCCGAAAGAGGAGGGAACCCCGTGAGAAAGAAGAGACCAACTTCCTCTCCCAAGGCAGGGAAACCAAACCTCCAACCCCCCACCAGCCCCGCCAAAAACGCAGCACCTACCTACGAAAAACGAGAGGACCCCTGCCTTTAAGAAAAACATGGGGAAGGGGCTTCTCCCCAAAGGGGACAGGGGCTTCCATCAAGGGGGCTAGAGATCCGCCCCCCCACCAATTTTGCCCTCTAGGGTATAGCTAGGAAACGCCTCCCGCCAAAAAAAGTGCGAGTGCCCCCACCCAAAGGACCCCCCCAAAAGGATGGACAGAAAACTGAACCCCCACTTTCTGCCTAAGAAAACTAGGGTACCTCTCCAAGTAGGGCAGGGCACACCTCCCGCAAGAGAAAGGATACTGCCAGGGACTGGGAGACCCCCAACTCCAAACCCCTAAGAGCGGGGCTACTGCTCGAGATCCCCCCCACCAAAAGGGTCCGGGAGCCCCTCCCCCATCCCGTTCCCCGAAGCCAGGCGACGGGCAGGCGGGCCCATGGCTGCCAGCTCCGGGCGCTGGGGCAGCCAGGACCCCCGTGAGCCTTCGCAGCCCCCCCCAGCGCCCCCTCCCCAGGGCGGGCGGGCGGGCGCGGGGGTCCGGGGGGCGCCTCCTCACCTTCCCCTCAGCATGGCGCCCAAAAAAGACAGAGCGAGAGCGAGGGAGAGCGGGCGAGCGCCGCGAGGGGGGGGGAAACGCATGAGGCCAGGAGAGAAAGCAAGCGAGAAAGAGCGAGCGAGCGAGAGACACCCACCGACCCCGCCCTTCCTCCTCCTCCTCCTCCTCCGCGGCCCGGCCCAACATGGCGGCCGCCCCCCTTCCTCCTCCTCCTCTTCCTCCCCCCGGGGACGCTGCCCCGGCCGGGCCGGGGGCCTGACCTGTCGTCAGGGAGCGGGAGGCGGTGGTGGAGGAGGTGCGGGGTAGCCGGGCAGGCGTCGGGGGAACACGGAGGAGGCGAAGGCGTTGATGGCGGCGGCGGCGATGGCGGCTGCGGCGACTCTGATGGTGGCGGCGGGGGGGTCCCGGGCGCGGCCTCCATAGTTCCTTTGGGGGGGAGGGGATGTTAATGCACGAAAAAGGACTGCTTGGGCGTGGCGGGAGGGGCACACTTCAGCTCTGAGGGCTCCTGATAGGAATGGGTATATATTTTTTCGGTTTCGGAATCACCTCTGCGCCGACCTCCGCGTAGGCCGCGCGGCCTAGGCCTCGGGCCGCTCGCCGCCTTTCTCCGCAGCCCGCCCCTGGGGTCACTCGCTCACGGGCGCGGGGCCCTCATCGGGGCGAGAGCCCCACACACACCTCCCCCGCGGGCCCGGAGGTGGGGGACCCGGGGCACACGGACACTGGTGGGTGGTTGGGTGTAATTAGCGCGGGCCGCGCGCGACGGAGCAAGCGAGAGGGGAGGGGAGAAGAGGAGAGCGAGCGAGGGGGGTTAAAAAAAGGATTTTAGGGAGAGAGGAAACGGGCCGCGGAGACGGGCCGACTGTCTGTCTGTCTGTCTGCCCGCCCTAGGTGCCCCGGCTGCTCGGCCCCCGCCGCAGTCAGAAATTCACACAAAATGGCGGCTCGGCCCGGAGGAGCCGAAAGGCTGAGGCGGGAGGAAGGGCGAGGTGGGAGGGGGAACGCGGAGGCGGAGGCCGCGTCACATGGAGGAGAGGGGCACAGGCCCTCTCCCGAAGGCCGGCGGAAAGAGCCGAAGAGAGAGAGTGAGGCCGAAGCCAGGCGGAAAAAACCGAAAGCCGCTGAGCGGGAGACGAGGGGAAGCGGAAAGAGCCGAAGTGGCGATGGGGGTGTGGCTAAAGGATGTATGGAAAGTCGCGGGGGCCGGAGATAGCCGAAGTGGACGAGGACCGGGTTTCGGCGGGGGAGAAAAACAGGGAACTGAGACGATCCGGAAGGAGCCGAAGGCGGCGTCCGAGGTGGGTGGCCGGAGGCGGAACCAGCCGAAAGAGGGATTTAGACGGAAAAGGCCGAAGGGCGGGGCTCGGGAGGCGATTCAGAGTAAAAGAGTGGGAAATTCGCCCGAGAGCAAGAGAACCGAAAATTGCGAGCTTCAAGGAAGGCGGGAAGAGCCGAAAGTTTTAGGTGGGAGAGTGGGAGGAAAAAGATTCGGGCTACGAAGAGAAAAAAAAAACAACCGAAAGCTGGAGGCCGGGTGCCGTGAGTTGTAGGTTTCCGGAGTAGGGGAGGATGGAGCCGGGCCGGCCCGGAGCTGACGTCATTAGAGACCTCGGTCGGTGACGTCACTCCGGGGCGGTGCGAAAGGGGCGGACCTTGGTACTTCCTCCAGGAAGTTTCAGAACTTGGAGCGTGGTACCGGGAAGGCTCACAATAAATGCTCCACGAGAGAGCAATTGACCGGGTTCAACCAGTGTGGAAACGTAAAGCCCTTTGACCCTCACAGCTATGCGGAGAGGAACCGACACTCCCATTCAAGGGATGCAGACTGAATCCTTGTGTTTAAATAATTGTCTCAAAATCATAGTATTAAAAGAGAGCCTCGGGAATTTTAATCAGTGCCGGCATTCCATTGCCTCCTCCAAAAACTCGTTCAGTCCTATTTACATCCAAGGATCTTTGTTTAGTGCTTTTATGAGCTTCCTGTACAGTGCCAAGCTCCGCGATGGGAACATTCTTTCTCCCGGGAGCTGAAAAACGCATAACGCCCCGGGGTGGTCAGGGCGGGGGTGGGGGTGGGGGAAAGGGAGTGGTGATTAAAAGGGAGACTCTGTTATTTAGAGGGGAGGTGGCGCCCAGGGCAGGGTTGTTGAAGTTGAGATAGGAAGGAGAAGAGAAAGTTCCAGACGGAGAAAATAGCTTATTTCAGACCTGGTCAAGTGAAGGAGCATTTAGGTTCCAGGATCAGGAAACAAATAAGTAAATAAATAATGCCTCAAGCGATGTGAAAGATAAACCTGGAGGTGAAGGCACCAAGTCACTTCCTGGTATATTAACCCTACCAAAAAGGAAAAAAATGTCCCAAACGTGGTCTGGGACTTAAGCTTTTTGTAAGAGTAATTTACAAGCTCTTTCAGTGAGGTCATTCGCTTTCCTGATAAAAATATTGAAGTCGTTTGTGAATGAATTTTGATGGTATGAAATTTGCCCTGGAAAACTAGTGGTCCACCCACTTAAGAGCGGACTGCCTGGCACTCAAGACTCATAACCTTCAGTCTTTTTCTTTTCTTCTGGATCTAGTCTATAATCTCATGGTGGTTATTTAACCATTCTCTTCTCCCATCAAGTGTCCTTACCATGAATAATTTTCTAATTCAGCCACAAGAGACCGTTTTTTCCCCTTTCATGCATGATTGTAATAAACTGTTGGCACATGCTTTTAACTTAATTGTCCAGAAGTTTTCTTTAACACAAGATTAGTAGAGCAGGGCTGTAAGAATAGAGAAGAAAATGCCGCAAATCCTCTTTCCTCATCCGTGCCTTGATTTCTGAATGCCATGTATTCTAGTTACGGACGAAACAACACTGGGTGAGAACTTAGACCACATGGAGGACAGGACCCCATCCTTTTAAGCTGTGGTCTCGAGCTGGTGCCATCTCTGAAGCTTCAGCAGGCCATTCCAGAATTCTAGAGGGTCATCTGCTTTTAGGTAATGAAGAAAATGAGGGGCGCCTGAGTGGCTCAATCGGTTAAGCGTCTGCCTTGGGCTCAAGTCATGATCTCAGGGTCCTGGGATCGAATCGAACCCCGCATGGGGCTCTCTGCTCAGCGAGAAGCCTGCTCCCCCTGCCCCGCTCTCTCTGCCTACTTATGATCTCTGTCAAATAAAAAGGAAGAAAGAAAGAAAAACGTTAAAAAAAAAAAAAGGAAAGAAAATGAGAACATCAGCAAATCCCATGAGGCAAAAAGATTTCTCCATGGCTTTTCAGTGTCCTACTAGAATACTGTCTAATACTGTCTGTCAAGCCTTTCTGACATACTAGTTATCACTTTAAAAAAAAAAGATTTTATTTATTTATTTGACAGAGATCACAAGCTGGCAGAGGGAGTGGGAGAAAGCAGGCTCCCTGCTAAGCAGAGAGCCTGATGCGGGGCTCGATCCCAGGACCCTGAGATCCTGACCTGAGCTGAAGGCAGAGGCTTAACCCACTGAGCCACCCAGGTGCCCGCAGATATTACGTTTTTATTTTTTATTTTTATTTTTTTTTAAGATTTTTATTTATTTGACAGTGATCACAAGTAGGCAGAGAGGCGGAGAGAGAGGGAGAGGAGGAAGCAGGCTCCCCGCTGAGCAGAGAGCCCAATGCGATGCGGGGCTCCATCCCAGGACCCTGAGATCATGACCTGAGCCGAGGACAGAGGCTTTAACCCACTGAGCCACCCAGGCGCCCCTAGATATCACTTTTTAAAAAAAATTATTTATTAGAGAGCACAAGCTGGGGCGGGGAGGGGGTTGGAGGGCAGAGGGAGAGGCAGCCTTAGAACTTTCTTGGCTGCTGAGTGAGAGCAAGAGGGTTGCAAATTTTAGCAACTTGCCCTTTGTTTTAGTAAAGAAACTATTCCCCAAATTCCAGAATTCTTCCTCTCGACCTCCAAGCTCTAAGACCTCTGTCTCTAAGCTTGGCAGACCCTTATGTTTTTTCTGAGACGAAATCTTCTGTAATGGCCCTGCGTCTGACCAATGCTTCTCTGGTGCCTGTTTCTACTCTGGGAACATCATGTTTCTGGCAAAGGGTTTTTATTTTTCTACTTACGGGCGTGGCTCTAGGATGTGTTCCTTTCACCATAAGTGAGGGGGGCTTTACACAGAAGTCATTACATCATGTGGAAGAAACACCAGAGCTGGCTCCAGCCTCTGGAAATAACTAGGGAAGAAAGGAGGAGACTATTGGCCAAAGAGAGGCATTATGGCATGTGGAATCTTGCTGACTGCCAACGCAAATAGCTATTTCCTTTCTTCCTTACTAAATCAACCCTGGGTTTATTGGGAAATGAGAGGTAATGAAGTCCAGACTAGATCATTGGTCAGCTCTGTTCTCAAGGAAAAGATGTCGCCCCCTGGAGGACATTTTGGGAATTATTGTGGGAAATTTGTGTTTATTTTGAGGTTGTCAGATGGTTCCAAAGGGGACAGTATTGCTCCCTCCAGAGGGTTTTGGAAGTTTGCAGGGACTTTTTTGGACATCACAATAATGAGGGGGTTGTTACTGGTGCTAGAGAACAGGGATCTACAACATGGCCTTGGTAATGAATGATCATCTAATGAACAAAATTAGTGATAGTTTTTAAATACTGGAAAGAGGGGTGCTTGGGTGGCTCAGTGGGTTAAAGCCTCTGCCTTCAGCTCGGGTCATGATCCTAGGGTCCTGGGATTGAGCCCGCATTGAGCTCTCTACTCAGCGGGAAGCCTACTTCCTCTCTGCCTGTCTGCCTCTCTGCCTACTTGTGATCTCTGTCTGTCAAATAAATAAAACTTTTTTTAAAAATTTTTTTTTTTAAGATTTTTTTTTTTTTTAATTTGACAGATCACAAGCAGGCAGAGGCAGGCAGAGAGAGAGGAAGGGAAGCAGGCTCCCTGCGGAACAGAGAGCCAGATGCGGGGCTTGATCCCAGGACCCTGGGATCATGACCTGAGCCGAAGGCAGCGGCTTTAACCCACTGAGCCACCCAGGCGCCCCTTTTTAAAAAAATTTTTAAAGATTTTCTTGTCTGGGCTCTTTTCCACAAAGTGATCATTTTACAAAAGTTACTGCATACTCATAGGTAATAGGTCACTCCCTAACCAATTAGAAATGACTACATGTGGATCATCAGGGTCATTTCAAGGTCAGCATATTAACTAATAAATCATTTAATGCTAAGGATCAGTTTTATCCCTTCAAAATGCTCTGACTCCCTTTGTTTTTATTTCTATGACACATGCACATTTCACTTAAAAATATAAGACAACTCAGCGGGAGTGTTTATTTCCAAAGGCTTATCCAACAGACACTTGATAAAACCCTCTGTGGTATGGTTATTCCAGACTTCCAAATGTCTTTCCTGAACAAAGAGGTTATTTGAGCCTGTCACTGGCATTTTCCCCTGGGATCAGGAAGTAGCACAGCATAGTTGAAGAGTTTGGGATTCAGGACTTTAAAATGAGGGTTTTAATTTTTATTTATTTATTTTTAAATATTTTATTCATTAATTTATCAGAGAGAAAGAGAAAGAGCGTGCAGGGACGTGCGCAGAAGCAGGGGGAAAGATAGGCAGAGGAAGAAGCAGCCTCCCTGCCGAGTAGAGAGCCCGATGTGGGACTTGATCCCAATCAGGACCTGAGCTGAAGGCTGATGGTAAACTGACTGAGCCCCCCAGGCATCCTGACTTAAGCATTTTTTTAAGTTTATTTATTTTTAAGTAATCTCTACACTCAGTGTGAGGCTCAAACTCACAACCCTGAGGTCAAGAGTCAGGGGCCCACTGAGCTAGCCAGGTGCCTGCAAATTTATTTATTTATTTATATAAGCCCTACGCCCAATGTGGGGCTTGAACTCATGACTCTGAAATCAGGTATCATGCGTGCCATTGACTGAGCCAGCCAGGCACCCCTAATTGATATTTAAACAACCCTAAGAGTTCTTTGGTTCTAGCAGGAAGGGCAGGAAAAGAATTGAAAAACACCACATGGATCTTTGCTCCAGGGTTCTCCACTTTGACTGTATTTTAGAAACATCTGGGGAGCATTTTGTAAAAATCCCAACGTCTCAGCTCCACCCCAGACCAATTAATCAGTCTCTGAAGGTGGGATCTGGGCGCTATATTTGCTGAAAACCTCCCCAGATAATCCTAATACGCAGGTGGGACTGGGAACCACTGCCTTGGTTAATGGTGAGCAGTCACCTGGGTGGAAGTAATTATGTAATTCTGAAACCCAGGGGGCACCTGGGTGGCTCAGTTGGTTAAGCGACTGCCTTCGGCTCAGGTCATGATCTCAGGGTCCTGGGGTCGAGCCTGCATCAGGCTCCCTGCTCACTGGGGAGCCTGCTTCTCCCTCTCCCTCTACTGCTCTGCCTGCTTGTGTCTCTCGCTCTCTCTGTCAAATAAATAAAAATATTAAAAAAAAAAAATTCTGAAACCCAGGGGCCTGATCTATGGAATCACTGCTCTCCACCCCCTTGAAGTGACAAAAACCTCAGTCTGGGCAGCTGCTCTGATTAGCTATTGCTGAAAACAAGCTGCCTCATGGGTATATATGCCATGGGCTCCACAGGGTCTCCGAGAGATATTTGTAGACACTTGTTTATAGCAACATTATTCACAGCAGTCAAAAGGTTAGAAGCAACCCAAATGTCTACTGAAGGATGTATTTATTTAGATTTTATTTTTATTTATTTGTCAGAGAGGGGGGGCTCCAATGTGGGGTTCCATCCCAGGACCCAGGTAAACAGAATGTGGTATATACTTCCAATGGAATATATTCATATTCAACCTTGAAAAAGAAGATGGGGGGGGTGCGCCTGGGTGGCTCAGATGGTTAAGCGTCTGCCTTCAGCCCAGGTCATGATCCCGGGGTCCTGGGATCGAGCCCCGCCTCAGGCTCTCTGCTCAGTGGAGAATCTGCTTCTCCCTCTGCCTCTCCCTCTTCCCCAGCTCATGCTCTTGCTTGCTCTGTTTTTCTCTCTCAAATAAATAAAATCTTAAAAAAAAAATTATCTCTAAGAATGGGAGATACTGCTGTAGCCAGCAGTGCAAAATGCAATGGGCCGTAGTGATAATCGAGAGGACCTACTGAACCCCCCCTTGTTGCCATAATTATTTCCTTAGTTGGCATTATTTAACCCTGGAAATATTTGGAGTTAAATGTAGAAATTGTGAAGTGGCTCAGACCTCTGGAATTAATGTTTTGGTTTAAGGAATTTGTGCATATTTGGGTTTTTATGTGTAGGAAGTGTTTAAGAGAACCTGGCCTATTGATGCTCAAAATGTTTCCCTGCACTGATTCTTTTTAAGATTAGAAAGAGAGCATGCTTAAGAGAGATCATGAGCTGGAGGAGAGGCAGATGGAGAGGGAGAGGCAGACTCCCCACTGAGCAGGGAGCCTGACTCCAATGGATCCCAGAGTTGATCCCAGGCTTGATCCCAGAACCCCGGAATCATGACCAGAGCCAAAGGCAGATGCTTAACTGACTGAGCCATCCAGGCACCCCAGTTTTTCCCTGCATTGATTTAAAGACCTGGAGTGACTAACTGTGAAGTTGTTTAGTCAAAAAATGTGTGTGTGTGTGTGTGTGTGTGTGTGTGTGTGAGTGTGTTTGTGAGGGAGAGAGAGAGAGAGAGAGTATGTGCCAAAACTTCAAATTAATGAATCTAGACAAGGGATGTGTGAATATTCATAGGGCTGTTTTTTTCTATAAGCTTAAAAATCTTCAAAATAAAAATCTGTGGGACACCTGGGGGGGCCAGTTGGTAGAGCCTGCAACTCTTGATCTCAGGGCCCCGTGTTTCCTGTAGAATTTACTTAAAAAAAAAAAATTGGTGTTTAAAAAAAAAAAGTTATGGGGGCAGCTGGGTGGCTCAGTTATTAAGTGGCTGCCTTCGGGCTCCCTGCTTTACTTCCACCCAGGGGGAATTACTGAGCAAATTTTGCTTCCACCCAGGGGGAAAGCCTGCTTCTCCCCCTCCCACTACCCCTGCTTCTCTCTCTCTCCTTCTCTCTCTCTCTCTCTCGCTTTGTCTCTCTCTGTCAAATAAATAAATAGAATCTTTAGAAATAAATAAGTAAATAAAATAATAAAAAGTTAGGGACTCCTGGGTGGCACAGTCTGGTTAAGTATCAGTTAAGTGTCTCCCTTTGGCTCTGGTCATGGTCCCAAGGGGTCCTGGGATGGAGCCCCACATTGGGCTCCCTGCTCAGCGAGGAGGCTGCTTCTCCTTCTGTCTGTTCCTCCCATGCATTGCTCTCTTTCTCTCTCTGACAAATAAATAAAAATAAAATCTAAATAAATATATAAAGTTACCATATAGAGTCAACTATTCTCATTGTGTTCCTGAACTTCAAGGCATCTGGGCCCTTATCCTATAGATTAGGATAAGGGATAAGGGGGTGTCTGGGTGGCTTAGTCCTTAAGCATCTGCCTTCAGGTCAGGTCATGGGATCGAGCCCCCGCTCCAGGCTGCTTACTTGGCAGAGAGCCTGCTTCTCCTTCTCCCGCTCCCCCTGCTTGTGTTCTCTTTCTCACTGTGTCTCTCCCTATCAAAAAAATAAAATCTTAAAAAAAAAAAAAAAGGTAAGGGGTAAGGTCGTGGTTGGAGGCTGGATTGGAGATCAGGAAAGGAGTTAGGAAAGGGCCTTTGCTGGGGGCCAAGAAATGTTTGGAAGAAACAGTACAGATTTGAAGAGGCATGTGCCTCCCAGACATGCTCATTTCAAAGAGAGCCTCAAATCATTCTAAGCAAAGTGATGTTTACTCTGGATTTGTTCCTTTAGCTGTCAGGATCCTGATTTTTTGTGTTCTCTTTTTGCCTCAAAGTACAATGGTCATATACTGTAATTAACAAATAGATTACCAGTGGCTCCTGGGTGGCTCAAGGGGGTAAGCCTCTGCTTTCAGCTCAGGTTATGATCTCAGGGGCCTGGGATTGAGCCCCACATCAGGCTCTCTGCTCAGCAGGGCAGAGGGTGAGGGATTCCCTCTCATCCTCTGCCTGCCTCTCTGCCTACTTGTGATCTCTGTCAAACAAATAAAATCTTTATATATTTTTAGTATTTAAAAAAAATCATTCATGATCTGGTTTCTTTCTTTTCTTTTTAAAAGGATGTTATTTATTTATTTGTCAGAGAGAAAGAACCAGGGGAGGGAGGGGCAGGCAGAGGGAGAAGCAAGCTCCCCACTGAGCAAGGAGCCCAATGAGGGACACAATCCCAGGACCCTGGGATCATGACCCAAGCCAAAGGTCGATGCTTAATCGACTGAACCACCAAAGCATCCCAAGCTGCATGTTTCTGAAGGCCTGGATGGAGAAACTGGTTCAGCATTTACTTCCTTCTTGTTCTATGGATCAAGCAGTCACAGAGTACAGATTCAAGGACGGGGATTTTGATTTCCCCCACTCAGCATCGTTGAAGAATATCAAAGGATTGAAGAATATCAAAGGATTTGTAGGCATGTTTTATTTATTTATTTTTTTTTTTCAGTAAGCTTGAGGCACAACGTGGGGCTTGAACTCATGACCTCCAGATCAAGAGCTGCATGCTCTACCAATTGAGCCAGCCAGGTGCCCCAGATTTGTGGACCTGTTTTAAACCTCCCACAGAGTGTGTGGGGGTGGAGGAGTAAGGGTCAAGGAGATACCTTCAGGGTGGCAAAGTCAGAAAGAATGAAAGGTGCCTAGGTGGCTTAGTCGGTTAAGCAGTTAAGTGTCCGCCTTTGGCTCAGGTCATGATCCCAGGGTCCTGGGATTGAGCCCCTCTATGGGCTCCCTGCCCAGGGGGCAGTCTGCTTCTCCCTTTCTGTCTGGGCCTCCTCCTTGTCTTCCTCTCTCAGATAAATAAATAAAATCATAAAAAGAGAGAGAGAGAGAATGAGCTTAGATTCTGGGTCACAGCAGGTACAGCCATCCTTCCTCCCTGGGGTTCTTCCCATGTTTTGTTATTTGAACTTTATTTACTCTGTAAAGCTCAGCAGAACGTTTACATTCTCAGAATATCCTTTTTCTGACTCCAGCATTAAGTCAAACACTATCATAGCTCTTTGTTCTTTTTCCTTCACAGCACTTCATGAAGTTTCTATTTATATTTATGTGGCTGTTTTCTCTCTCACACTGGATTATGACTGTCCCTAAAGCAGGAGTATGTCCATTTTTAACATTATTGTATCCCCAGGGCCTGGCACAAAGTCAAATACATAGTAGGGATATGGTAGATATTTTTCAAGACTTTAGTGAGGGGCACCTGGGTGGCTCAGTGGGTTAAGCCTCTCCCACATCGGGTTCTCTGCTCAGTGGGGAGCCTGCTTCCCCCTCTCTCTCTCTGCCTGCCTCTCTGCCTACTTGTGGTAGCTCCCTCTGTCAAATAAATAAATAAAATCTTAAAAAAAAAAGACTTCAGTTCATTATTCCTTTGCTGATAAAATACTTCCTCTCTTCCTTATTAGCTGGTCAGCACAACACAGGGTGGATCCATGTTTCTTTTGTTCACCATATCCATGTCCTTGTATTGTCCTCTCCTACAGTGAATACAACTGTGTATGATCAATGGGATATTACAGAAGTGGCAGTGTGTGACTTCCAAGGCTGAGTTATAAAAGACATTGCTGGGGTACCTCATTTGGTAAGTGTCTGCTATTGGCTCAGGTCATGATCTGGGATCCTGGGGTCCAGTCCTGCATTGGGCTCCCTGCTCCGAAGAGAGTTGGCTTCTCCCTCTGCCCCTCCCCCTGCTCATGCTCTCTCCCAAATAAATAAATGAAATATTTAAAAAAAAAAAAAAAGACTGCTGTTTTCATCTTGCTCTTATGGATCACTCAGTCTGGGGGAAGCCAGCCACCATGTCATGAGGACACTCCAAAGCCTGGTGGTTGTGCCCACATGGAATGGAACTGAGGTCCCCAGCCATCAGGCCACATCAACTTGCCAGCCATAAGGAGTGAGTCACCTCGAAAGGGATCTTTCTTTTTTTTTTTTTTAAATATTTTATTTATTTATTTATTTGTCAGAGAGAGAGAGAGGGAGAGAGAGCGAACGAGCACAGGCAGACAGAGTGGCAGGCAGAGGCAGAGGGAGAAGCAGGCTCCCCGCCAAGCAAGGAGCCCAATGTGGGACTCGATCCCAGGACGCTGGGATCATGACCTGAGCCGAAGGCAGCTGCTTAACCAACTGAGCCACCCAGGCGTCCCGAAAGGAATCTTTCATCTCAAGCCATCAGATGACTGTAACCCCTGCTGACATCTGACCCCCATGCCCATGAAAAACCTTGTGTCAGAACAGCCCAGATAAGCTGCTCTGAATCCCAGACCCATAGAAACCATAAGAGATAATAACCATTTATTGTTAAGTCTCTAATTTTTTAAAAAGATTTTTTTTATTTGACAGAGAGTAGGCAGAGAGGCAGGCAGAAAGAGAGGAGGAAACAGGCTCCCTGCTGAGCAGAGAGCCCGACTTGGGGCTCGATTCCAGGACCCTGAGATCATGACCTGAACCGAAGGCAGAGGCTCAACCCACTGAGCCACCCAGGTGCCCCAAGTCTCTAATTTTTTACATGATTTGTTCCACGTCTATAACCAAGAGTAAGCATTGGCCAAGCATTTTTTTTTTTTTTGAGTGATATTGTGATCTTGGATGAATTCCTACCCCATTCTGAGTCCCAGAGTTGTGGTCTGTAAAAGGGGATGAAATATCCATCTCTGAGGTTCATAGAGTATGTAACTCAGGGGCAAGATCAGAGCACATGGGAGAAGCTTAATATACCTCCAGCGGTATACCTCCTGATGAAGCATGTGGGCTAAACCACCTGGGTTTGAATCCCAGTTTCATTACTTCTAAGATAAGACTTCGTTCAGGCTACTAATACTTAACTTTGCTGTACCTTAGATCCCTCAGCTATGAAATAGTAGTATCAAAAAAACTAGGGCGGGGTGCTTGTGTGGCTCAGTGGGTTAGAGCCTCTGTCTTCAGCTCAGGTCATGATCCCAGGGTCCTGGAATAGAGCCCCATATCGGGCTCTCTGCTCAGCAGGGAGCCTGCCACCCACCACCCCCACCTCGCCTGCCTCTCTGCCTACTTGTGATCTCTGTCTGCCAAATAAATAAATAAAATCTTAAAAAACTAAAAAACAAAAGGGGCGCCTGGGTGGCTCAGTGGGTTAAAGCCTCTGCCTTCAGCTCGGGTCATGATCCCAGAGTCCTGGGATCGAGCCCCGCATCGGGCTCTCTGCGCGGCGGAGAGCCTGCATCCTCTCTCTCTCTCTGCCTGCCTCTGTGCCTACTTGTGATCTCTGTCAAATGAATAAATAAAATATTTAAAAAAAGAAAAAACCTAAAAAACAAAACAAAACGAAACCCTAGGGGGCGCCTGGGTAGCTCAGTGGGTCAAAGCTCTGCCTTCTCTGCTCAGGTCATGGCCCTGGAGCCTGAGTCAGGCTCTCGCTCCTCCTCTCCCTCTCTCTCCACCTGCCTCTGCGCCTACTTGAGATCTGTGTCTGTCGAATAAATAAATAAGATCTTAAAAAAAGAAAACACCTAAGTAATCTCATAAGGGTTAGAGAAAGAACTCATGCAAAGCCCATTTTAACTCTGGGAAAGCAGTTACTTCTTTTTTACAGTGCTCTACCGAGCCTAGCACTGAGATCAATCGTTGACACATAACAAATGCTCTGTAAGTATTTGTTGAATGGATAATAAAAAGACTGCCTGAGGAAAATAGGTATAAGCTAATACTAGCCTACAAGGCCCTACTGGATGTACCACTTGCTTCATCTACGATTTCACCTCTTACAACCTGTCCATCCTCTCACTCTGCCCCAGCCACCTTGCCCTCTCCACAGTTACTCGTCTATGCCGGCACATTCCAGCTTCAGGGCCTTTGCACGTGCTGTTTGCCCTGACTGGAAATGCTCCACCTCCTAGTTATCCTCGTTTATTCGGTCCCTTCAGATCTCTGTTCAGTATCACTTTCTCTGAGACCTGTTCTCTGGCCACTCCTGCAACCCTGAAGGTCCATATCTGCCTTTATTTTTCTACGCAGCATTTATCACGGCCTGATTTCTATTCTTCTTTGGGCTCCCCTCAACAGAACGTAAGCTCCACGAGGACAGGGCTTTGTCTATTTCACTCGCTGCTCTATTTCAAAACATCCCCCATGCCGGGATTTCAGCAGGTGCTAGATTAATATTTGCCGAATTAATAGCCCCATAAAAGCTACCCTTGCGTTATCTGTCGCCTCGGGTCGTTAAACCGCGCCATTTTGGGGCCAGGATTGGCTGGAGCCCCGTCACGTGACTGACAGTTCCGCTGGCCCGCCTTTGAGGCTGGGGAGGTCCACGTGGTCCCGGGCTCTAGGGGCGGGGCGGGCCGTGGAGGAGGTCCTGCGCAGGCGCAGTCCCTGGCGCAGGCGCAGAGGCGGCCCGGGCGCGCGGCCGGCGGCGGTTGGCGGCGCGTGGGGCCGGCGGGTGGTTGCCGTGGGCAGGACCCGAGTGCAGGCAGCTAGAGCCGGCGCCATGGTGGAGAAGGAGGAGGCTGGCGGCGGCATCAGCGAGGAGGAGGCGGCGCAGTATGACCGGCAGATCCGTCTGTGGGGATTGGAGGCCCAGAAACGGTCAGTGCCATAGCGGCTTGTGGGGCTGAGGGTCTGGAGGGGGCGTCTGGCGTGAGGCGTTCGCGGCCCTCACGGAGCCAGAGGATCTGATTTGAAGCGAGGAGGCGGGAATTACGTGCCCCGAGAGGGCGGCCTTCTTGAGAGGACTGGAGGGGTTGGTTAGGGGTGTTTCTGGAAGATGTGTGAAGCGGGGGCCTCTCAGGGTGGTGGGGAGGGTCGTTCCGAGGGAAACATCTGGAAGCGGCGGTGGGGGAGTCCTGAGGGATCAGGAAGACTCAAACTCAGGGACTCAGACGCCCGAAAGGAGTGGTGGTAGTGAGCGCTTGAGGAGTAGGAGGGTGCAAAGGAAGGATGAAGTGGGGGGCGTAGTTCATTCATTCTGAGATTGTGGGAACCTATTCTCTGCTGGACGCTGGGGAGACGGCCCACCGAACACGGGCGAGCTTACGTTCTTGTGGCTTCGAAAGGGTGGGCCAGCTGGAAGGAATGAGGGTTTTTTGAGGAGTTTTGGAGCAAGTTATTTCTACTGAGACTCTTTCTTTTTTTTAAAGGTTTTATTTATTTATTTATTTGTTTATTTGACACAGAGAGAGATCACAAGTAGGCAGAGAGAGGGGAAGCAGGCTCGCCGCCGAGCAGAGAGCCCAATGCGGGGCTCAATCCCAGGACCCCGAGATCATGACCCGAGCCGAAGGCAGAGGCTCAACCCACTGAGCCACCCAGGTGCCCCATCTACTGAGACTCTTGAGAGGCCCAGAGAGCCTAGGGGCTGGAGCTACCCAAAGAGATTGCTTATTCCTAGGAACGGGGGTGTGTCTAGAGAGGACTGGGCACTAGAGTTGGGGATACCTTGGGTACTTAATAGTTATCGGAGGACATGAGGTCTTTGAAAGAGTTGATCGGTTTGATTAAATATTCATTGAGCACCTGCCAGAAGCGCTGTTCTAGGCACTGAGCATATTTTAGTGAACTGGGTGGACTCCTTCCCGGCATGGAGGGTACATTCTGGTGGGGGAAACAATAAACGTAAATAATATAATAGGTAATGTAAGGGCCAGGGACAGGAATACAGTAGAGTATTGACCCTGACACCAGGGTCAGTAAAGGGTGCTGAGGTGGGAGAGCTATTTTGATAGGAAGGCTAGGGAAGGCCTCGGAAGAGGTAACGTTGAGCCTCAGACCTGTGTGAAGGAAAAAGAGCCATGTAGAAGAACCTTGCTAGCAGAGAGAAAACAGCTGGTGTACAATCCTGGGGGCCAGAGCTTGCTTGGCAAATGAAAGAAGCAAGGTGGTGGAACAAAATGAGGAGTAGCTTTTTTATTTCGAGTGTTCTGGGAAACCCCCTGGAGAGTTTGGGCCTAGGAGTAATGCGATCAGGTGTGCATTTTATCTTATTTATTTTTTAAATATTTTATTTATTTATTTATTTGACAGAGAGAGAGATCACAACTAGGCAGAGAGGCAGGCAGAGAGAGGAGAGGAAGCAGGCTCCCCGTTGAGCAGAGAGCCTGATGCGGGGCTCCATCCCAGGACCCTAGGATCATGACCTGAGCCGAAGGCAGAGGCTTTAACCCACTGAGCCACCCAGGCGCCTCAGGTTTGCATTTTAGAAGGATCGGTCTTGAGGGGGGCGCCTGGGTGGCTCAGTCGGTTAAGGTTAAGTGGCTGCCTTCTGCTCGGGTTGTGATCCCGGGGCCTGGGATCAAGCCCTGCATCGGGTTCCCTGCTCAGTGGAGAGCCTGCTTCTCCCTCTCCGTGCCACTCTGCCTACTTATGCTCTCTCTCTCTCTGTCAAATAAATAAATAAAATCTTAAAACAAAAAATTAGAAGGATCACTCTTGCTGTGGGGAGAGTAGGTTGAAGTGTGCAGAAGTGGAGGTGAGGATTCTGGTTGGGAGACTGTGGTAATAATCCCCTTAGGACATAAGTATTGTGTCCTGGTGGCTTCAGACTCTAGAGAAGGGGACAAATATATATTTGAATATATTTTCAAGGTGGGGGAGGGGACGGGATTTGCTGAAGGGTACAGTCAGTGTGTGAGGTATGAGAGGCAGAACTCAAGGATGGCTTTAAGGTTTCTTCGGGCAGCCGGAAATATGGAATTGCCATTTATTGACGAGATGGTGGGGTAAGTGAAGAAGCAAGAGTTATCTTTTGGACTTAGGTTTTATTTTATTTTGTTTATTTTTAAAAATGTTTATTTGACAGAGAGAGCAAGCAAGCACACAAGCAGGGGGAGCAGCATGCAGAGGGAGAGGGAGAAGCAGGCTCCCCACTGAGCCAAGGAGCCAGATGCTGGGCTTGGTCCCAGGTCCCTGGGATCATGACCCAAGCTGAAGGCAGATGCCTAGCTGACTAAGCCATGCGGCGCCCCAGGACTTAGGTTTTAGGTGGTTATTTGTGTCTAAGTAGAAGTACATGAATGGTTGAGTTCAGAGATGAGGTCTGGTTAGTCAGGAGGTATGTGATGTGAATCCAGAGTAAAGAGTTAATTGATGTAGGGTAAGAAGGCAGGCAGGTCGAGAGAATTTAGCTTGAGAGGTGGGAGTTTCTAGAATTTTTTGGTGACGGAGAAAGCGTGTGTGTGTGTGTGTGTGTGTGTGTGGAGTGAGGTGGGGTGAACCTGAGTTTTCACACTCATTTCAGGTGTGTGGGGTTTTATGCAGTTAGGGGAGGGGGCGTTGTGAGGCATCAGCAAGCATTGGTCTGAGGATCCAAGGGATCTGAAGTGGAAGTTTGGAAATTAAATGGTGGAAATGGGCTTGAGGACGTAGGTGGGGCTGACTGGTTTTAGGGATTGATATTTGAAGTAGGTTTGAGTGTTAGGAGGTTCTAAAGGGTTGGGAAAGAGATCCTAAGTTGTTAGAAGGGCTCATGGAAAGGGTGGGGGCAGCAGGTAGTTTTAAGGTAGGGCAAAGTTGGTGAAGATTAAGTTGGAATGTAGTGAGAGAACTGTCAAAGGAATGATTCCTCTGAGGAGTAGTAAAGAATGGATGGGAGCTGCTGAAGAGGAGATGGCCTAAGGGACAAATCAGTCAGGGTATAGAATTCTTGGGAAATGGGAGTTATTCTGAGGGAGTGGAGAGGTACTGAACTCAGTGCAGAACCTGAAAAGGATTGATTGAGGGTCCTGGGAGGGAAGGAAGGGGTTATCTATAATTTGGATCTCTGTATTTATAGACAATCTTGGAGAGTTTGTTAAAGTGCCTTCATGTCCATTTTTCAACTGAGTCTCCTATCAGCTCTGAAGTAGGAAAGGCAGTGATTTCCCCTGTACAGACAGGAAAGAGGCTCCACAAAGCAGATTGACTTGCCTCTAAGGAAACTCCAGATGGAATAGGAGAACTCTGGAGTCTGGGGTTCTTTTGTAAAATGGAAGGTGGCCTAGGAATCAGCTGATTGTATTCTGGCAACATTTTGTTGCTGATTCTGTGTGATATTGGACCTAGGTGATCAGAACTGGGAAGGAGAGTAATGGTCTGATCTGCCAAATGTGTTTGGCCTCACCATTTACCTGGTTGCACTGACTAGAAATCTAGACGTTCTTTAGTCATCTGTGTCCCTTATTCCTATGTCCAATCTGTTGGCAAGTCCTGTCAGCTCTCCTTCATACTATCTCAGTCTCTCTTCCACTCCTGACTGTATAATCCAGTTTCCATACAACAGCTAGATTGATTAAAAAAAAAAAAAAGAAATCACAGCCAGTTCTCTGCATAAAGCCTTCCAGTGATTTCCTCTTATATTCAGAATAAAATCCAGAGCTTTTAAAATCTATTGCCTTTCATGCCCTGCCTTGTCTGATCTTGTCTGCGTCTCCCTGGTTCACTTCATTCAAGCTCTTGATTCTTTCTGTTCCTCAGATATGCTGAACCTCTCTCTGGCCTGGAGACTTGGTGCTTACCCTATTTGAAATAGTCTTTTTTTTTTTTTAAGGATTTTATTTATTTGATATAGACACAGCAAGAGGGAACACAAGCAGGGGGAGGGGGAAGAGGGAGAAGCAGGTTCCCTGCTGAGAAGGGAGCCCGATGCAGGGCTCAACCTCAGGACCCTGAGATCATGACCAGAGCCGAAGGCAGATGCTTAACGACTGAGCCATCCAGGCACCCCTGAAATAGTCTTATAATCAGATTTTTGCATGACTCAATATCACACATTAGGCCCTTGATATATGTGGTTCAAGTGTGAATTTGGTAGTCTTAGGAATTCTTTTTTTTTTTTAAGATTTTATTTTATTTATTTGACAGAGATCACAAGTAGGCAGAGAGGCAGGCAGAGAGAGAGAGAAAGAGGGGAAGCAGACTCCCTGCTGAGCAGAGAGCCTGATGCCAGGCTTGATCCCAGGACCCTGAAATCATGACCTGAGCTGAAGGCAGAGGCTTAACCCACTGAGCCACCCAGGCGCCCCAGTCTTAGGAATTCTTAATGAGTGGAGTTCAGTTGGCTTGACTTGACCTATAGAATGTATTGGGAATTCAAAGGTTGTGATAAAAAGGCTCTGGTTCCTTCCTCCTCAGAAATGTAAAAGGTATGCCTGTGGCAGTAAAAGGTAAGGGTGAGAGAGCCTAATCAGTAAATATTTATTTAGAACCCACCTTGTACAAGACAACATGGAGGGAAACATTGAAAGAGGAAAATCATAGATTATGGTCAGAACTATATTCCTATTCCAGTCTGGCTACTCAGCTGTGAGAGCTTGGACACCTTTTCTGAGCCTCAGTTTTCTCCCTACTCTAGGCAGACTTGAATCCTTTCCAATGGAAACGTGATGGCCTACTCTGGGGTCTGTGGAGCCCTTTCGACTTCTAGAATGAGAAATTGTATGCAGTATTTAGGGTGTGTATGCTTTTTTCTCCAAAAGAAACATGGTGAAGAACCATAATCAAAGTTGTTTTGAATTTTAAGTAGGCCTCATACCCAGTGTGGGGCTTGAACTCAGGACCCTGAGCTTGACTCATGTGCTCTACTGACTGAGCCAGCCAGGTGCCCCAGTAATCAAGATATCAGTGAAGTGGTGTATGTAATGTAGTTAGTTCCATGCCTCGAACCTAGTTAGCCCTCTGTAACTGGTCATTACTGCCCTCGTGGCTACCGGTGCACTATCTGCATAACCTGTCGTGATGTGATTTTACATTTATTTGTGGTATTGAAAGGCGGTATGACTTGAAGAGTACAGACTTAGGAGCAGTATTCCTGACCTGATGTCTGCTTTGCCATTTAGTAGTTGTTCTTTAATAACTCCATTCTCAGTATCTTAGTTTCCTGTTGGTGCTGTAACAATTACCACCAACTTAGTGGCTTAAAACAATACAGATTTGTTCTCTTGCAGTTCTGGAGGTGAGAAGTCTGAAATTAAAAAAAGTCTGAAATCAGTTTAACTGGGCTAAAATCAAGGCATTGACAGGGCCATGTGCCCTCTGGAGGTTCTAGGGGAGAGTCTTTTTGCTTGACTTTTCGAGCATGAAGAAGCCACCTGTGTTCCTTAGCTGTGTGGCTTCTTCATTTCCAAAGCCAGCAGCATAGCATCTTCTGACCCTTCTGCCTCCCTTTTACAAGGACCCACCCAAGTAATAATCTGTGTTAATCTCCCCATTTCAGAATCTTAATTTAATTACACCTAAGTCCCTTTTATCATGTAAAGTAATTTATTCACAGGTCCCAGGAATTAGAGCATGGACATCTGAGGGTGGTGGGGGGTAGGGAAGGTTGCACACATTTTGTTTACTACAGCTTTCTTATCTGCAAAATGAGAGTTAACAGTGCCTTTCTGGCAGAGGGTTTATTATTATTATTATTATTAGTTTATTTATTTATTTAATTTGACACAGAGAGCACAAGCAGGGGGAGCATCAGGCAGAGGGAGAGGGAGAAGCAGGTTCCCTGCTCAGCATGGAGCCAGAAGTGGGGCTGGATCCCAGGATGCTGCGATCATGACCCAAGCCAAAGGCAGATGCCCAACCAACTGAGCCACCCAGGCACCCCTTTCGGGCAGAGTTAATACACATACATTGCTTTGAACAGTGCTTGGCATACAGTTACAGTTCATTAAGTGTTACTTTTTTTTTTAAGATCTTATACAGAGATCACAGGTAGGCAGAGAGGCAGGCAGAGAGTGGGGGAAGCAGGCTCCCTGTTGAGCAGAGAGCCTGCTTCCTCCACTCTCTGCCTGCCTCTCTGCCTACTTGTGATCTCTGTCTGTCAAATAAATGAAATCTTAAAAAAAAAAGTGTGCAGCATGTGGTGAATCTTCAATGTATGTTATCTATTATTATTTTATTATGTACCAGATTTATGTAATCCTGGTGATGGACACTTGGGTTTCTTTTGGTGTCTCTGTTCAGCACTGTTCCAGTGAAAGTATTACACTAATTGGCAAGCACAGTCATAGATGCCAGGGATACGATGGTTTCGGGAACTTACATTTGAAAGGAGGAGGCAGTGAACATATAAACAAAGAGTGTAATTCCAGATAGAAGTGGATGTGGACATAAATTGGGATTAGGTGGCCAGTGTGGACTTCTAAGGTGGTCACAGTTGAGTTGAGACCTGAAGAACTGGCTACTGGCCAAGTTTTAAGGCGGGAGCTGGGGTGTAGGCAAACTAGCAGCGCTGGGGTGTAGGCAAACTAGCAGTGAGAGCGTGATGAGCCTGAGATGGGACCGAGCGGTTCACAGGGCTTTAGGTAAGGCACTTGCGTAGGGAGCCATTGAACAGTTTGAGCAGGAGAGGGGCATAATCTGATTTAAAAGCTCTCTCTTCCTGAATTGGGGCAGCAGATTGTAGGGGGCAAGAGTAGAAGCAAGGAGACAGGTATAAAGCTCTTGTAGTTCCGTAGGTGAGAAATGGTGGTGGCGGTGGAGGGAAGTGGATGGGTGCTGCTGCCGTGAGCAGATCTGTACATGATCTGGGTGCACACCGGAGCATTTCTGCAGCATTGGTTCCTAGAGGGGGAACTGTTGCGTCAGAGTATGAATAATAATAGCTGACATTTACTAAGGGCTGACTGGGTGCCAGGTCCTATTTTAAGTGCTTTTCATGTAATTGAGCCATATATTAGCTGTAAGCTCAGGGCCTCTAGCATAGTTAAGGATTAAAAATACAAACATGGTATTCAGTGTTGATGGCAGCTGAATTAAAAAAACATCCCAAGCAGGGCCTCCTGGGTGGCTCAGTTGTTAAGTGTCTGCCTTAGGTTCAGGTCATGGGATCGAGCCCATGTTGGGCTCCCTGCTCAGTGGGAAGCCTGCTTCTCCCTTTCCCACTCGTTTTGCTTGTATTCCCTCTCTCACTGTCTCTCTCTCTAAAATAAATAATATATTTAAAAAGAAAATTGAGGGGGGGTCCTGGGATCCTGCTGTAGGGCTCCCTGCTGAGCAGGGAGTCTGCTTCTCCATCTCCCTCTGTCACACACACCCCCCCGCCCTACCCCCCACAATAAATAAATAAAATCTTTAGGGGCAGGGGAAAAACCTCCCAAGCAGTCAGTCTAGAGCTCTGTAGGAGCTAGGAATTGTGGAGGGGCCACATGGCTAAATGATTTTTGCCGGAGGCATGTATAGGGTTGCAGTGCTCAGAGGAAGGGGTGCTCACTTGAGTTGGCTGTGGTAAGAAGGACTTTTTGAGGAAATGGGATTTGAATTGGGTTTTGAAGTCTGGGGAAAAGCTCAACTAGGCCTAAAGAGGAGGAGTGTATTTCAGGTGTGTAGAATGTGGTGATCTAAAG
>RCUC01169735.1:0-52531 GCA_003697995.1 Taxidea taxus jeffersonii
CAATAAGGTGACAATAAAGGACATGGCTAGCCTTTTACAAAATCAGCTGGCGCCATCTTCGGTGACCATCCACCTACACTTTTCTTGTTCCTAGGCATCTACTGTCTCCTGCTGCCCCCAGAGGCTCAGGCCAGCCCTCAGCTAACATCCTGCTCTTTAGACACACAAAGAGCAGTAACTAATGTCTTTATTTCCCATTTCCCTTTTCTCTTCCATTCATCTATTCCCAACTTATGCTAAGCACAGCATAAGATTCTTGGTGATAAAGTGATCAAAAGAGAAATGGCTGCTGTCCTCATGAAAGGCAGAGTCATCCTCAACCTGCTGCTTCCAGGATCATTTAGTTGAACTCAGGAGTCCAAGTCTCTGGCAGAGCTGGGGAAAGTGGTATGTGGGGGCAAGGGAGCTTTCTACCCTCTTCCCACCCACTTCCTATGAGAGAGGAGGTACCCACACTCAGAATTGCAGACAAAGAAAGAAGTCTCAGCCCCTATCCCACCTCAGAACCCTTCCAAATGTCACTGTGTCTAGATTCACTTGCCCTCTGGGTCCAGCCATCAGTCCCCTGGATGGGATTTGCATGGCAGCCTGGAAATAACAGAATATGACCAACCTGTGGGCTGCCCCAAAACCCAGTCTCACCATATGCTACTGCATTAGCCTGAACAACTTACTTATGTTTTCAGGATCTGTCCAATTTCCTTAAATGGGGATAAGGACACCTGCCCCTGGCAACCTCACAGGGTTGTTGATTCAAATCAAGTAAGGAAAGCTGATCTGCTTTATAAGCAGTACTATGGCAATATGAATTATTAATATGATAATTATTCTTTAGGAGCAAAGGGTTCCAAGTGATTTTTATTTGGCAGGGGGAAAGGGGGAGTTCAGATTCTAGAGTTGCTAAGCTCTTCCAAAAAATGACTCATCTACTCTAGACCCTAACTGCAATACAGGAGGCCACTTATCAGAGCCCGTGCATTGCACCTGCCTGCGCCCCTCCCCCCCCACCACCACTCAGCTTCAGAAGGAAGGCAGGCAGCCCAGGGGGATTCCCATCCTCTGAAAGGATAATGCATAATCTGCAAATTCATAAATCACTAGGACGCTCTCACCCGTGAGCACATTCAATGAAGGGAGGACCTTTAATGCCTGTAAAATTTTACTCTGAAGGAAAATTACTTTAGTTCATTAAGCCTTCCTGAAATCTTGATGCCTTTAAATCCATGGGGTTCTCTACACATCCCCCTCACAGCCTACCCCTTCATTCCTGCCCCTACCTGATAGCCCAGTAGTTCTTTGTTGACAGGAAGGACAGTGGCTTTCTTTACCAGAAGTAGTTGACTATGGGAACCTAATAAGGATGCTAAAAATGTACCCCTCTGGGACCACCTACAAGAGTGTACTTTTCAGCTCCAGCAGAGTCTGAGTCCCAGGGTCCTTCTCACACCTCCAGCAGCATTCCGCCCCCCAACCAGGGAACAGAAATTGAGGCCTTGCTGTCCAAAGTCTGACTGATCTCCAATACCAGGATGTCTGCCACCAACTGGTAGCCTGAACTGTGCTAGATGTATGCCAAATTCAGAAGGACATAAAGAGGGGTGCCTGGGTGGCTTGGTTGCTAAGCATCTGCCTTCACCTCAGGTCATGATCCCAGAGTCCTGGGATCAAGCCCCGTATTGGGCTCCCTGCTCTGCAGGAAGCCTCCTTCTCCCTCTCCCACTCCCCTTGCTGTGTTCTCTCTCTGGCTGTCTCTCTCTCTCTCTCTCTCTCTCTCTGTCAAATAAATAAAAATCTTTAAAAAAAAATTGTTGCTTTCTCCCTCAATCCACTTGCCATAAAAAAAAAAAGAATGACATAAAGAGTGTCCCTACCTGCTATGAGTTTAAAATCTAGTTAAGAGAACAAGGAAATATTACAAAATATAGCAACTTAGTCATATATAAGGTATGGAATTCCACAAAGCTGTTCTCCCCTTTCCTTCTTTTTATAAGGGCCTTTTTACAAACTCTGTTGCTCAAGACAGAACCTCAGCATGATCCTTGATTCCTCCCTCATCCCACACACAGCAGGACAAACACTGAATCTTCTGAAATATGTTTCAGTTCACTGTAGCACCCAACTTCCAGTCCTCATAATTGTTGCCCTCATTCACTAACCAAATACATATAGAATGCTTCCTATTTGCCAGGTAGTGTGGATTCAGCACTGAAGAAAATAAGCCAGATTCTTTGCCCCCATACATCTGACATTCTGGCAGGGGAGATAAATAAATAAATAAGTCAGTAAATGACATAGTCACATGATGGGGGAATAATTAAAGAAAAGAAGAAGATGAAAGAGCCCAGGAACATCCTTTATGAAAAACTGGCTCTCCTGCAAAAACATGAATGAGACGAAAGATTAGGTCATGTGGTATCTGGGTAATCAACATTATAGGTAGTGGAGCAGCAAATGCAAAGACCCTGAGGCAGGAGTATCCCTGGACTATTCAAGAAAGAGCAAGGAGACCAATGAGGCTGGAGCAGAGAGGAGCTAGAGAGGAGGTCAGGGAGATATTGGGAGACTTCAATCTTGCTGGAACATGTGAACCACTATAAGGATTCCAGTTCTTACTGAGTGAGATGTGGGGCTGCTGGAGGATTTTCATAGAGGACTTTACTTTTAATGGGATCAAGAAAGGCAGGAAGGGGACAAAAGTGAATTAGGATCCACTTGTAATCATCAGGTGAACCATGGTGTATGTTAGAGCAGAGCTACAGTAAGGGACATGAGGGACATGATGTTTATATAAACTGAAAGTAATGTTGGGCAGAAGAGCTGACAAATTAGCTATGTGGTATGAATGAAAGAAGAATTGAGGGTGACCCTCAGAGCTCAGGACTAAGCAGCTGGAAGCACAGAGTTGATGTTTTATGAGATGAAGGCTATAGAAGAAAGAGATTTGGAGGAAAGATTAGAAGTTTAACTTTGAATGTCAAGTTTGAGGTGCCTAAGATAATTCAAATGGAGAAGTCCAATAGTCACCTGAATAAATGAGTCTGGAGTTGAGGGAAGGGAATCTAGGACAGAAATAGAATTTCTGTCTGCAATTAGATGATATTTAAAGACACAAGACTAGATTAGATCGCCAGGAGACGGAGTGTGAGTGGAGTAAAGATACGAGGATTGAAAGCTGGGGTGTTCCAGCATCCAGAGGTCAGGGGAGTGAGAAAGGGGAAACCATCATGTGTTCAGACCTTTCAAACTTGGCACAGTGGGTATGTGTGTTCTGCCTGAATGCTCACCAAATTGTATTTACTACAGGGCAGACTCTCAGTAATCAAATAAATCAGATGGCCTTCAGTTGAGGCCAGTAAACTCCTTCCCCCATATCCCCAGTGTTTGCTCTATGGACTCCCCTGTGGCCACCACTGTGGCAAAGATAAAGGCTTTGCCTGGGCTGGACATGGACTTCCTCTCACCAAGATGATGTGGATATTCCCACTGCTACATTCCCCACCTGCCAACTCAGAAACCAAGGTTGAGCCTCATTATAGCACCTGGTGGCTGATTACACTGCACCTCTCCCATCACACACACGGAGCAATTTCTTCTCTGCAATTGCTTTCTGTACCTGCAGTGCTTAGACCAGAATCAAAATCTTTCCATTTCAGGATGCCTTTTTCACTGTCATGGCATCCCATGCAACATTATTTCCAACAAAGGAACTCATTTCACAGCAAATGGAGAGCAGTAACTAGCATGTCCCCAGAATTCACTGGTCTTCCCACAAACTTCATCACCCAGAAGCAGCTGGCTGGGTCCAATGGTTGAATGGACTTTCAAAGATTCAGTGACCACCCTAGCTGGGAGCCAACACTGTGAAGCTGTGGTGCTGTCTTCCATGATGTGCATTTGACCAATACATGGTCAAAATACAACAGTTTGAGAATCAAGGGGCAAACGTGATAATGGCCTCTCATTGTGGTCCCCAGTAAGCCATCACACTGTATCTTCTTCATGTCCCCACAACTTTTGGTTCTGTTGAGAGAGAACTCTTGGTTCCTAAGGAGGGAGTCGTTGAAAAGGAGACAAAGCAACTGATCCACTGAATAAGAAGGAGAAATTAATATCCATCTATTTTGAGCTTCTCATGCTACCACTGAAAAGTAGGAAAAAATGGCTTATTTAAAAATCGGGGATAGAGGGACGCCTGAGTGGCTCAGTTGGTTAAGCAGCTGCCTTCAGCTCAGGTCCTGGTCCCAGCGTCCTGGGATCAAGTCCCGCATTGAGCTCCTTGCTCGGCAGGGAGCCTGCTTCTCTCTCTGCCTCTGCCTGCCACTCTGTCTGCCTGTGCTCACTCTCTCTGACAAATAAATAAAATCTTAAAAAAAAAAAAAAAAGAATCGGGGATAGAGGGGCACCTGGGTGGCTCAGTGGGTTAAACCTCTGCCTTCGGCTCAGGTCATGATCCCAGAGTCCTGGGATTGAGCCCCGTATCTGGCTCTCTGCTCAGCAGGGAGCCTGCTTCCTCCTCTCTCTCTGCCTGCTTCTCCACCTACTTGTGATCTCCGTCTGTCAAACAGATAAATAAGGTCTTAAAAAAAAAAAAAAAAAGAATAGGGGATAGAGAGGCACCTCGGTGGCTCAGTCGGTTAAGTATCTGCCTTTGTCTCGGGCCATGGTCTCACAGACCTCAGGATCTGAGAGAACCCCATTCAGGCTCCCAGCTCAGTGGGAAGCCTGCTTCTCCCTCTGCATCTCCTCACACTCATACTCTCTCTCTCTCAAACAAATAAATACATTCTTAAAAAAAAAAAAAAAAAGAATAGGGGATAGAAATGGATGCCCACCATAGCAAAGGCGGAGGTTGGATTATGCTATGTACTCCCTGACCTCTTTCCTGCCTGTATTGTGGGTAACCAGGACCCTGAGAATTGTATTTCTAAAACTCTCCTAATTTGTTCCACATACTTCCAATGATGCTGCTCACCAGATTATATTGTAATTTTCTATTTGCATATGCATATCCACCATTAGGCTATGTGCTCCTTCAGGACAGGGACCCTACTTTTCTCGTTATTATGCTGTAAGAGTAGTATTATGCTGTTCCTTGACACGGCACCTATAACCAACAGAGATAAATCACATTGACTGCATTGAAACTGTTGCCACAGGTGTTCAAATGAGGGGAAGATGAGTCTGGACTGGGGTAATCAAGGTCCTCAGAGAGAAAGAGAGGTATCAGTGCAGATCTTAAGAGATGGGAGGAAAATGGAAATTTCCAGCCCTCTTCACTCTGGAGTATTTTATAAACTCTTTCAAAGGTGTCTTTCCTTAGATAACCTAGTCTACAAGTCTCTCCAGGAGGGAGAATTCAAGGTGGTTTAGGAGAGAACTTCACAAATATCCATAAGAGGGTAAGAGAAAGGAGACACAAGGGCAAGAAGGAAGATAGTGAAAACAATCTTCTAAATATGACTGTATTAAATTTTCAAGAGCTGTTATTCTGTAGGAACTTCTAGAAAAGACAAAGGTATATACCTATACCTGATGGGATATAGGTTAATGAAAATATTAGATCTAATCACAAAAGAAGGACTTGATCAAGTCCTTCTTTTGTGATTCTTAGATAAGATTCTTAGATAAGAACAGAACAAATACAGAAAACCCAGAGATGGAATATGAATATGTACTGAACACCTACTAAGTGCCTAGCACTGTGCTTGATGTTCTATGTGCATTACACAGATAATGAAAATAACCACAGTAAAACGTAGATACCATTATCCACATTATCTAAATGAGGAAACTGTCCAGGTCAGCACCCAACACAGGTTTGTCTATTCCTGCATGATCCAAGTACAGGATAAGAGATTCAAAAAATAATAAGCATTAGTCATCCCCATTTAAAACAGGACTATTGTTAAGAAAGTACTTTGCAGAATTTGGTTGCTGAATAAGGTAAGTGACAGGTCAAGGAAATGGAAATACAGTGTTGTTGAAACAAGGAGCTTGTGAAAAATGGCTGTTGAATAGTAGGGTGTTGTTCTGGTTTTGTATAACGAGCTATTAAAAATTAATTAAAAATCCATTCACTCATTCCCTAAGGGGCTGTGAAAATGAGAGAGACAGCCATCTGCTGGAAATGATTTAGGTAGCATGCAGTCCAGTAAGAGGGGTGGGGCCAAATGACCCCAGAATTCCCTGCCAAAGTCTGTATTCCATGATGATAGCTCACCAGAACCAGAGTTCATTAGCCCAAGGTCTGCCATGAACTAGGAGTCAAAGTTCAGACCTCTCTCGTGTGTCCATTACCCTCTTCCTCCAAATACCACCAGTACCCCCTGAGGAGGAGGCCAAGGACAGGAACAGATGTGAACAGATGAAAGATGAAATGTTGGTTCCAAAATGAAGCTTTCAGAGATAATCATCAACATAAAGGAAAATGTAAGAAATCTGTTTCCTTGGGAAAGGAGCAAAAGCTCTAAACCAGTCTTCATTGGAATCCATGCTCTGACGCTTACTCTCCGTGACCTTAGACAAGAGGTTGAGCATATGGAGCCTCAGTGTCCTCATCTGGAAAATGAAGCCAATATCATTTCTTTCATTGGGTGTTCTGAGAATTAGATGAAAGGTATCTTCTGCCAGGTACACAGAAAGCCCCTAGCATGCATTAGGTCCCTTCCATCCTGGTTTGTCTCTGAGCAAACCAGGTCATTTGCCACCAGAGTAGAAAAATGCCATGTCCTAAGAGGGAGCATGTCACTACTTTAGTGATGACAACTTGAAGCTTACAAAATAAAGAGCAACCTCACCAGGCCTCTCACTGATGTGGAGATGAAAGCCCAGAGCATTCCCTGAGTGCTGGTGCTTGCTTTATGTGGACACGCATTGACAGCCTCAGCAATGGAAAGATCACAGGTCCATCAAGTCCATTTTGCCTGGTGTGTGATCCTACCCACTTGTCTCTTTTCATTTCAGGGTCTGTCTCTGCCAGTCCCGCCTGCAGGAGCACACACTCCCCCCTTCCTTCTGCCACTCTTGTCAGGGGCATCATCCCCTCTTGGTCTCAGGAGCTGAAAGAGCTCTCAGCCAAACCATTTTAGCTGCTGACCCCAGTAGATTTTCTGGGAATCAGCAATTCCCCATATTGGAAGTAGCTACCAAACTGAGATGTTTCAAATGAGACCAAGAGCAGGGATTCAATGAGATTGTAAGATGCCTCTGGGCAAATGCAACAACTGTCTTATTTGTTACTATAGCTTCAGCACCTAGGAGAGTGCCTGGACTCCACCCCCACCCCACCCCCGCCCCTCCACCGCCCCCATCCCATGTACACAATGGTGGAGTAAATGATCTATCACCTAACCCGTGATCTGGCATTTATCACTTGTTTCCTATCCAACCTACAAAATACTCTCCCATGGGCTCTTCACTGCATTAAATATTGTGAGATGGAAAGACAAGAGACACAAAGTTCCTGACCTAAGGCATTTTCAGTGCAAGAAGAGAGATTAATATTTATACAACTGCCTCTGGTGAAAATTGGGAATGGACTAACTTACACCAGGCTAGACACATTCTACCTAATGTTTCAGGTGAGTCTTGTAGTAATCCTGCAAGTTGACATACAATAGTAATAAGTGATTTCCAAGCTGGGATGAACTAGAGGATTACCCTTCATGAAAATTTTTGTAAGAGGTGACACTTGAGCTGGTTTATTTTAGTAGGCAAAGAAAGCTTTTTATTTATTTATTTATTTATATTGTTTTGCTAAGGAAGGAAGCCTCACAAGAAAACAAAAGGAGGCTGGAATTGCCGGTCACGTATCAGGACCAGGAGGTGGTCTGCTTCAGGTACACAGGGATGAAGACCAAGACTAGAGTCTGATAATGGCTTTAAATGCAAGTAATGTAAATTTCCTATTGTTTCTGTAACTGATAACCACAAATGTAGTGGTTTAAGATAATACAAGTGTATTATCTTATAGTTTTGGAGATGAGAAGTCCAAAATGGGTTTCAGTGGCAAAAATCAAGGTGCCATTTAGGGCTGTGTTTCTACATCCCAGGAGAACCATTTTCTTGTCTTTCCCAGCTTCCAGAGGCTGTACCCATTCCTTTCTTGTGACTCCTTTCCATCTTCAAAGCCAGAAATGGCTAGTCACTCTTTCTCATGTTGTATTAGTCTCTTACTCTTTCTCCCTTCCTCTTCCCTATTTAAGGATCCTTCTGATTACATTGTGTCCACCCAGATAACTCCAAGACAATCTCTTTATCTTTGGATCAGCTGATTACAATTTTATTTCCTTTTACTATCTTAATTCCCCTGCATCATGTAACCTAACATAGTCACAGGCTTCAGGCATTAGTAGATGGACATCTTTGGGAGGTCACTATGCCGCCTACTGAGCCAGGGTAAAGAGTCTCTCCTCTACTCAGCAAATGGCACACAGATGTCTAAGTGCTTGAGCAGGTGAATGATTTGTTGGCACTATATTCTGGAAATAAAATTGTCCAGAATATGAAGGGTGGATCAGTGAAGAAGGAAAATAGAGAGGCCACTGAAAAGGATGCTACAATAGCCCAAACCTAAGAGATAAAAGATCTGAACTGTGGCAATGCCAATGGGAAAGAAAAGAAAGAGAAAAAAAAAAAAAAAAGCCTGTGAAAATTGTTGCTAAGGACTGCAAATGGGGCACAATAGAAAAGAATGGAATCAAAGATGCCTCAGAGGTCTCCCAGAAGTTAGTGTGATTCATTGTAATTTGAAGGTGTGCACTTGAATCCAGCTCTAACACTTACTAGAGGACCATCTTGCATGCTACCGTAACCTGACACCCACTTCTTGCCCCAGGTTGGTTGGATGAGTTTCCAACCTAACTGCCTGAATCTATGCATCCTCCCTCCCTTTCTTTGGATACATGCTTATGACCAAAGTTCTCCCTCTGCCCACTCTTGCTCTTGTCCATCTACCTAAGAGATAGATGGGCATGTCTGTTACTGCCTGATCAACTGCCTGAACTTCTAAGAATCTCCCTCCCAAAATTAACGTTTCTTGGCCTCACCCATGTATCTCATCATCTCTTGAGCACAGCCACAAACCACATGCCTGGTTTCTCAGGAAAACATGGATTTTCATGTTCTTCCTGAGTTGGTTTTGTTCTAGATCTTGACCCAGAATGGCTGAGAATTGGGTCATGGCAGCCACATCTCAAGATGTAATAGATGAAGAGCTGCCCAGTTCATGTGGTAGGAAGTAGGAAGGGGAAGCAGATTTTAATCTGTTTTAGCTCTTAGACAAGCACTTAGTCAGTGTCCAGAGGCCTGTACCATATATCCTAGTAAAAGGACCATCCATTCAAGCAAGAGTGCACTCATAAATCCCAGACATTAGAGGTAGAGAATATTTAGTGTGTAATTAGGACCACACACCATACCGAGAGAAGAACTGCTCCCCTCTAGTCTTTCACAGTCACCAGCATTCCCCTAGCAGCCAAACCAATGTCCCCACTAGAAGTTATCTGGATTGCCTAAAATAACACAAGCCTAGACTGTCTCCATATAACTCCTTGGAAAGGAGCAGAACCTCCAGCGGCTGGTGGTGGATGATTTAAGAGCTCTCTCTCATGTAGCCTAGGACATAATAACAAAGAACACATAATTTATTTGTATTGATTCACCAGCACACATTTGATCATATCTCCTGTCCTTCCTTTTGCTAAGAATCCATGGCCACAGTCCTGAGAAATTTATCTTTTGTAAAATATCTCTGTAAAAAAATAGGTTCCTCACATATCTTCGCTATAGCAGAAGAGTCCAGCCAGGGAGACTTGCCAAGGGAAAGGGGAAAGGGAGCCGGCAGCCCTCCATGTATCCAGACTCTGGTCTAAATAATCTCCCCCCCCACGATACAAAGCAGAAAGTGTGTGTGGAACTGAAGCCTCAGTTTTCAGACAGGGACTGTCAGATATAGAAACAGAAATTGGGGACAGATCAGATCCTGCCCTAGAGGAATAAAGAGCACAGAGAAGCTGGTCAGATTCTGAGACAAAGAGAAGAAACAGGAAGTGAGGAGCAGAAACAAGTTTGGACCTCATGACAGACTGAGGTGACATTAAGAATGCCCAGGTGTGGGGCGCCTGGGTGGCTCAGTGGGTTAAAGCCTCTGCCTTCGGCTCAGGTCATGATCCCAGGGTCCTGGGATGGAGCCCCGCATTGCATCTGGCTCTCTGCTCAGCAGGAAGCCTGCTTCCCCTGCCTCTGCCTTCCTCTCTGCCTACTTGTGATCTCTGTCTGTCAAATAAATAGATAAAATCTTTAAAAAAAAAAAAAAAGAATGCCCAGGTGTTTAGCACTGTTTCCACTTAACTTTGAATGAATAACATTCTTGTACTGAGCATCTACTATGTATTTGGCTCTGCTCCAGAATCTGGAAGAGATTAGACACAGCTTCTTCTCTCCAGAGATTCCCAATCTAATGGGGGGGGGGGAACAGACAAATAAACAAGTATTTAATGTAATGTGATTTCTGCACTAACAAGGGTACTTAACTGCACTAACTCAAGGACTCTTGTGACCCTTATAATCCCATGGTGTAGAGGCTCCTCCTACTCCAGAATAGAACAGAAAACAGTGGAGAAAAAGAAATGGTTTTGCACTTTGACAAGGCTGATGAACTTGGATGGGCACAGAAACCTCAAACCTGAAGAAAACTTCAAACCTGGTGTTGAATATGCTGAGTAATCATGTAGAAAGGAGCCACTGGCTTTGAAACTGCTATACCCCTAGGTGTCCCACAGAGATGTGGTAGTAATAAGATCTCCACCTTTAGCCTATTTGGTGGCCGTTGGCATAAAGGAGACTGGTCTAAAAGACCCCAAAAGGAACATAAACCCTGCCTTCTGTCATGTATTCTCTACTCCCTGTCTCTCTCTGCCTGCCAGAATCCCCCCACCCATTCTTCAAGTATCAGCTCAAATCTATCACACTTGGCAGAATCATCCATTACCCCAGCACACACACATCTGTCCAAATGTGGCCAAGTTATTTCTCACTATCTTCCATCTCACATGCTTCTCTTACAACTTGACCTTGACACTCCTTCCAGTGAGTAGCGGAGTTTTTGTGTCCCTCCCTTTGAAAGTAGACAGATTTTTATTACTGCCCTGACCAATAGCAGACAGGGGAAGTGATACTAAGTGACTTCCAAGGCTACACTATGTGCCCTTAGGATGGTCACTCTCAGGTCTAAATGTCACACATGAGAAAGCACAACCCAGCCCACAAAAGGACAGACCACATGCAGGAGCCACAGTGTCACAGCCCACAAGCCAAGCGAGGACCTGGTGGACAAAGTAAGCATCAGTCAGTGGACATTTGGGAAGATAGCCTCTGAGGACTACAGCCCCAGCTAACGAGTCAGTCTCGTCTTTGATTCATTTGGCTAAGGCTCCAGGCATTGCATACTTCATGCCCTATCAAACTCCTTGACCCACACAGAATCCAAGAACATAATGAAATATTCTTCTTTTGCATCACTAACTTTCAGAGCGGTTTGTTATGCAGAAAAGGTACCTAGAACACCATCCAAAAAACACAGGCAGCATTTAAGGCAGACACTCATTAGGCACATGGAATTATTTTTCGAATGATTTGATTCATGAAGCCCTAACCTCCACAGGCAGAATGTACACTCCTTGAGATAATGCATTAGAACCTTGCAGGCATCTTCCCACAGGCATACTAACTACCACACGTCCTGCAGAGCATTCCTCAAGGAACCCCTTTGGCCTATGCCCTCCTTGAGGAACGCCACATTTCAAAGAGTGTATGATCATCTCTTCAGCTGTCCAAGCCAAACAGCCAGGAATCCTGTTGTATTCCTCCCCGCACGACATGCAACCCTACCCCCTACTCTTCCATTGCTGATATTCATCTCCCACCTTTCCATGCAGGCCCACTCCTCCTCCCCAAGATCAAACCCTCATCCTCTCATGAGCACTACTGCAACTATCTCCTTCTGGACTCCCTGCCTCTAGCCCACAAGCCTCTGTTCTGCAAAGTGCCAGGCTGCCTTTCCAACATCCAAATATGATACACCATTCTCAGACTCCTCCCTGACCCCTACTGCCTCCAGGGTAGAATCCACAGTAACTGGCAAGGCACAAGGGCCTTGCCCACCTGACTCTGACCTAGGTCTCTCTGTCTCTATCCTTATTTCTTATCACCAGCCCTTCCCCTTGGATTCTATTTTCTGGGTTACTCATCTGAACCAAAGAACCAAGAACATGATTTGAATGACTTTTTTCAATTCTCCTCACAATGGTGCTTAACCAGACCATTCAGGCTTAATTTATTCTTTCTCATATCCTCAGTCTCTCTGTCTCTGTCTCTGTCTAATCTCCTGGCTGAATGATCTTGTAGAAGCCTCCCTAGAGTCTAGAGCTGTGTTCTCCAATATCATATGCATTAACTACATGTGCCCATTTAAATTTAAATAATTAAGATTAAGTAAATAAATAAAATTAAGTAAATAAAAATTAATAACTCAGTTCCTCAGCCACACTAGTCACATTCCAAGCACTCGGCAGTCACATGTGGCTGGTGACTAATATACTGGACACAGCAGAGCACAGAACACTTCTATTGCTGCACAAAGTTCTGTTGAATAGTGCTGATCCTGAGATTCTCAACCAAGAGTTGTTCTTGAAATACAGTTCCCTATTTTCTCACTGAAAAGGCAGACTTTATATCCCCTATTACCTGTGTAGTGGAGATCTGGCTTCTCCATGTTGCCCAGAATCCATGCCCTTTCCTGGGAAAGGTAATATCCCTTTGGGGAACCAGTTTCTCCTTATGATGAGCCATATTGTTCAGGTGGCACAGACCATGGCACTGAACCTATCCTCAGCTCAAGGAGCTGGCACTATTTATCCTAAGCCAATCATCCACACCAGTCCTATGGTACAGTGATGGGTTCAGGGAAAAACATGTTACCAAACTAGAACCAATAACAAGCAAGATGAGTCTTGCTGAAGCTTCTGGGAAATAGAAGCATCCCTTTCCTTCCTAAGGAAACATCAGAAGAGACCACTGTCTTCTAAATAATATGGACTGAAGGTGTGAGTTCTAGGATATCACCATCATCTTGAAAGGAGAGCCTGAAGTTGCTGAGGGAACACAATATGGAACCTGAGGATGCAGCCAACACTGCATAAACCAGAGTGGAAATACTACAGGAATCTAAGTCCTTGATGATACCACTTGAGCTGCTGTATCATGCCTGACCTGAAGCTACTAACTCTCGTCTTTTATGTCAAATCAGCCAGTAAATTCTGTCTCCATTCATCCATGTTCTTAACCATTACACCTGAACTACTCCAGTCACCCTTTAGGCCTCGGGTCAAAGTCAGATCTTCCACAAGGGTCTACCCTGACCTCCAGACAGACTGTTACTCCTTTTATATGACCCTTGGTGCATCCTAGCATTACAGCAAGTCCTTACTGAATTGGAATGTTAATATTTTTTATCATCTTAGAACATTGTGAAATGCTTGAAAGCAAGTTTTGAGCCTCTTGATCTTTCTTACAAAGAAGTAAATAAAAAAATATAACCTACCTGATACATACTAGATGCTTCTAAGTATCTATTCAGAAGTGAATATTTATAGGGTAAATGGTAGCCAATTGATAAATTTCAGTTAATAACAGCAATGGTAATAGGACTATAAGTCCACATTTACCTCCACTACCTCATTTCACCCTCAGAGCAATCCTGTGAAATGTCACAACCATTATTCCTTTTTCTTTTAGCTATCAACCAGAGTCTTGGGAAGATTACATAACTAAGCAAAGTCCCATGACACATAATGACAGCACTTGATATATTCTAACTAAAAAATGTGGCTGTTCCCTCCAATGTTTCATATCCCCCCTCCCTCCCGATTAAGAGTGTCAACAAATTCAGCAATTTCAGCAACAGGGCAGCTTGGTATATACTAAATTCTCTGCTGGCTAAGCTTCTCAAGGCTAAGTTCAAAGGCAACTGAACAAAATCTTCAAGATTGAACCACAGACTCAACCTCAAGCCAACTCTTTCTTCCAAGCTCAGTGATTAAGGAAGACACGAGAAAGTGCAGGTTGGCATGATGGCCACATGAGCGACATCAGCTCCCTGGGAGCAAGGACCTTGACACTCCTTGTACCGTCTCCTCCCGCCTCTCTACTCTCCTAAGACCCAGGCTCCACCTCCACATTTTGAGTCACGCTCCACTTTCAGTTTCTGCCTCCAGGCCACCTACCTGGCAGGGCTCTGATGGCAGGCCCTAGTTTTTCTTCTAAAATTGGAACTTTGACTCAAAAGAGTAGGTTCCATGTGGGTCACAGGGGATCTGGGGAAAGGGAAGGAACACACATACCCGTCTCCCTCCATCCAAAACACTGAAGGGTCCAGGTGGACAGTATGGGTTTGGTTCTACTCCATACACTTAAGCCCAGAGTTACAGGAAAGGGATCATTCAACCAACCAGCATGTACCCAATACCTAAAATGTGCCAAGGGCTTCTCAGGTATTGTGGACATATTATAGGTAAGTGAGGGGAAAGCTGAGGGCAGGAGGACATGGTGGGGGGGAAGGTCAGAGAGAGAAAGTGAGATGGAGATACAGTTGTATAATGTGTGTGTGTGTGTGTGTGTATACATATATACAATGTACACCTGTAACATACATACCTCTCTAAGTGTGGTTTGTGGATCACAGGAATCAGATTCTCTTAAGAAATGTATGAAAAAATACAGATTCTACCTCTTCCCCTTCATGCACTGAGATCTATGTCTAGAGGTGGTCTTCCCTCCAAAACTGCAGGGGGCTGACAGTTATTCAAGGCCTCTGTTCCCAAGCAGACCCGAATCATCTACAGGAACCTCCAGGAGACCAGACGGTACAACTGCCTCTTGGAAAGCTAGGTTTACTTCCACAGCTCCCATGACTCAAGCTAATCAAGAACTCCACAAGCAACCCCTCCAGGAGTATTGTCTACAGGAAAGTGGCAGGGCACACAGGACACACAGGAGTAGGGCTAATAGAGGGGAGCCACAGAGCATCTGCTGATGACTCCCAAATGTTTATTCCCAGCTGATCCAGACGAAAAATGGACCCCCACTTTAAGGGCCTTTTACAATGACATCTGTGGGTCAGCAGGAGCCCAGTTTCCTTTTTACTAGTGAGCATCACTCAAATTCTCCAGTAGTCTCTGATGACCCTAGCCCTGAGCCACACGAGGTACAGCATGGAAACACAATGCATCCCAGATGGGACACCCAGCTGCCCGATATGGCCCAATACAGACAGTGGGGCCCACAAGCCACCACTGACAGGACACGCTTGTGCTGCTCATCTTCACTAGACAGCAAGGCCTGCATAGGAGAGCATCCACTGGAGGCTAAGGATGGCAGGGCTCCAGGTACATGGGAGATCTCAACAAACCTTTGTTGGCTGTATGCATGCAACAGCAAAGCAACCCTTTAAAAAAAGAAAAGAGCAATGCACCCCTGAGCTCCTGGGGCCTATCCTGGTGTATACACTATTTAACAGAGAAATGCCCTCAAGACTAAATGTCTAGTAGTTAAAGCCCAAATCCTGAAAGCAAATAGCCCTGGATTCACATTCCAACACCACTTTCTATGTGCCCCCTGCAAGAACCCCTGTCTCTACCTCTGTCCATAGGCCAGAGTCACAGGTCCGTAGTTAGGAACAAAGTCCTGTCACAGGCCCGCAGTTAGGAACAAAGAAAAAAACCACCAATCAATAACCCACTAGCTGGCACATAGAAAGAAACTGAGTAACATTAGCTGGTATTAGAATTAGCTCTGAAAGGTTCCACTTCTCTTAAAAGGTAGAAGAGAGAAGGATGAGATGTAAGTGCCAGGAGGTAGAAAGTAGATAGAGAGACCACTCTAAGTAGTACCAATCAGATGGTCCAAACAACCCCCCAAACCAGGTTCTGTTTTCCCCGGCATCCAGCTGTGCAAGCTCAGGCTCAGAGAGGCCAAGAAACCTCCATCAGTCACACAATGCAGAACTGGAATTCAAGTCCAGCTAGACCTCAAAGCTTTGCTCTTTACTCAACACAAGGTAATTTATAAAAGCCTCTGGTGGGTCTGGAAGGTGAATGAGCTTCTGCTTCAGTCCCCTTCTGGCCCCATGGGCATAGCTAAGAATCCACTAAGCTCGCAGGCTTCCTGCACATGGGACCTGGGACAGGTGTCATTAGTGTGATGTGGAAAATAGCTGGGAGGGAAAGGACAAATACAAGAGAAACAATTAACAAAGTGACACAGCTGAGTTCTATTCTTCCTTATACTGGAAAGGATAACCATCTGGGTCTAGGTCCCAAAGCTGTGCTTATAGGCACCAGAGCAAGGATATCTGAAAGCAAAAGACAGGTAGTTTCTCCATAAAGGAACGTAGAGTGAACCAAGACAGGACAACTACCCAGCGACCCAATTCCAACAGAATATGGAAAAGCAAATTAACTCCTTTCTGAAATGCCAGGATACGATTTGAATTAGTGAAAATTAATTCTGAAGTTATGAAGTCTAAAGAAACAAGTATCCTCTCTACCCTGTGCTGGCCCAGGCCTAGCCGGGAACATCCTAGCAGAATGACAAAGCTATTTATGCCCATTACTCTGCTAATTCCACTTCCGGTAATACACTTTTACATTCCAAAGAAATCATTCAAAAGTAGAAAAGAAAAAAGCTATTTGTATGGAAATGTTCCTAACACTGCCATCCCTCACAGGGGGGAGAAAAAACAATTAAACAACCTACATACCCAACAGCACAGACATATTCAAGCAATTAATATTATATTCTATGATGGATTCCACATTGCTCCTACAAATTGAACACTGAAGCTACATGCCTCTGTTAATACAGGGGGAAAACACAGAAACATACTTAAGTTACAAATTAGAGCAAAGAGTATGCTGATGCTTATTATAGCTACCTATAAATATGTATATCCACTGAGAAACCTGTTTGGTATTAATGAGATCATATTCTATGAAGTTATATACATAATGAAAAACTGTTTTTGTTTTAGGTATTGACTTAGCCTACGGCCTACCTTTTAAAAAGTGTGTCTGTTTAATATGTAATTGTGGCAATGAAAATATATGCCCCTTAAATACGGTCATAAATGACAAGACAGAATAATATTTTTAAATGAATGATCATGAAGAATCTACTTTGTATATCAATTTCAAATCTTTATTTATTTATATTTAAATGTATCTGAGAATGTTATGTTACAGGATCCCCAGTGGCTGACTTCCTCATTGTTCTTCACTACTGTGGCCATTATTAATCTCTGTGTGGATTACGTGACATGTCAGAGATCATCGTGCACATACATCCTTCTTCTAATACCGTTTGTCCTGCCTCTTCCTTGAGACTGCAAGCTTTTTGAAAATAGGGACTGTGCTTTCCCATTTCTTTCAAGTGTATCCATGGAGAGTATCTTTGAACTTATCATTCAGATCGGAGCTCAATTTGGATTTAATGATGAAGATAAAGAGAAAAGGAAGAATAATTATCAACTATATTTACAAGATGTAATAATGCTGAAAGACTTAAAATAGGAGCTAGGTATGAATAATTAACTTGTGTTTTATTTTGCAAGAGGTCTTGACGCAAATAAAATAGTCTGTATATTCACTAACTGATACCTCGGATCTAGTAGATGTGCTAGTGAAACCAAGCTGAGTTAAAGCCGGTCCTGCACTTCCTACAGAGCATTTCACATTGTAGTGAGTTAGACAGAGGAACATACAAGCGCAATACAGAGAGTGCTTTGGATGGGCGTCACATGAAATGCTGTCAGTAAAGAGAAGCCTCTCTCGGTGGGCTTCCGGGAGGAGGACTCACATCTGAGTTGAGCCCTAAGAGGATGAATAAGGGGAAGCCATAAGGAGACAGTGGTTAGTGGTGGGAGAGGAAGGGAGCTGCATTCCAGGCAAAGGGAACAATATGTACAAAGGCAGAGGCCTGATGGTCAGGAAGAGCAAGATGATCTCACGCATAGGACTGGAGTGAGGGACAGCTGAGGCTGGGGCACCATAAAAGCCTAGCTCTGGAGGAGGCTCTCACTCAATTACTTCGGGTGGTGTGTGTCCTTGGAATTGGAAAGGAGGGCAGGAAGATGGGAGGGAAGAAACAGAAAAGGCCAGCAACACCTATCACTGCAGGTCAGGAGAGACAACAGAAAGCATCCGAACACCGTCTCCAACATGAAAGGAAAGCTGGTTTTGCTTCCTCAATATGCCTTAAGACTCAGAACACCACCACTCCCACTACACTGAGTGACCAGCATAGGGAAGCTCTTCAGACAAGAGAGAGTCTAGTGGGATGTTACGTGATTGAGAGAGAACACAGACTGATTTCTACTTGGTAACTTGCAAAGTTACTCTGGAATAGGGTAAAAAAAAAAAAAAAAAAAAAACACATGTTTTCCTAAACTACTCATGGAAACCTCCCCCACCCCCAAAATTTAACTCACCCAGATATACTTGATCAATGAAAGAATTTTTTTTTTCCTGCTTGAAGAAACAGGTTTTAGAGTGTCTAAAATGTTGATAATGATAGAAGGAAAACTGTTTTTTTTTTTTTCCTCAACAAACCGATGGAAACATCCTTGTCCTAGTTCCAAATTTTGTTTCATGGCAGAGATGGATTATTTCCCTTTAACATAATTGTTTGCCAGCCTGAAGGGTCTTCAGTGGAATAGTCACATTTGGGTCATCAGTGCCGCCCACACACAAAGAGACCAAGGGGTAAAGGAAGGACTAATCAAGTGTGCCCAATCTTGAAAAGAAAGCCTCCCTGCTCTGGAGATATGTAATATGCTCATGCCCATTCACACTAGAAATGAGCTGGTGGGGCCACAGAAATGGAATATCTCAGGTTCAATCATTTGAAAAATCATGCTTATGACATCAAAGGCACTCTCTTTATATTGCTATGTTTATGCTGGAGCCACTGAGCTAAGGATGTATATTAACATATATATATATACTTGTTATATATAATATATATATTAGTGTATAGTGTATATATGTTATATTAGTGTGTATATACAAACACACGTATATATGTTAGTTCATAAATAAGCTATACCCATTCTCAGGGAGTATTAAATCTATAACAAAGATGATACTTGTAGACTAACCAAAGAAATGAATGTATAATGACAAATTACAGTGAAGTTTTCTCAATTAAAAAAAAATAGTAAAAGCGCTATCTTTCACATCCAGAGATCAGAACTGCCCTTTCTAAATCGTGAATGGACCATGAGAAGTAGCTGGCGGCATAAAGAACTGCAAAAAAAAAAAAAAAAAATCACAGCCCTCACAAGGAACAGTAGTGGTGAAGGTCCTCAGGCTGAAAAGACCTTGGCACATTTACGAAACCAAAGGGAAGTCTGCAAGGCTAGAGGGTGGCAGATCAAAGTGAGATGAAACTGGGAAGGGGGGAAAGCAGGCAGGCGCCTTGTAGAATATGAAAACAAAAACTATCCAAAGGATGATTTTGGAGCTCAAGACCAAGTTGCCGGTGTCCTGGAGTTAGACGTAGAAGCAAACCATGGTGCTAAAGAAAGAGGTGGGCCTTTCTTTGTTGCTTTAAAAAAAAAAAAGCCTTGGAATTCAGATTCCCACCACCCACCTAAAACACCCTCATCTACAGAGAAATGGAAGTGGAATTGGCCCATATTTCCTCCCAAAAGCCATCAACTCTGACTATACTTTGGGAAGCTCTGCATGTTCCCCTTTCCCAGCTGAGATTTCTGGGGAGCAGAACAGCGTTGCCCCACTATGTCCTCCCAGGGCACCCAGTGGCCCTAGCTCCACCAAGACCACCTGACAAGAAGGATCTGGTTCTTGCCTGAATGGCTTCTGCTGGGGCCTGGGACTCACAGGCCCAGTCTCTCCCCTTCTTATGCACTCCAGGCACCACATTTATGACTCCCAGAGTATCCCAACATCGTGTGTTATCAGTTAAGAAAACAAAACTTTTTATTTTTGGAATCATGACCCAGGAGTGGAGAAGGAAAATAGAAAGGAAATCCATATTTGAGTGGGAGAGGTTTTGTTTCATTGCTATTTTAACTGAGATAATACAACAAAATTTAGGTCCAAGTTCACTGTTTTGAGTAAATTAGTAAAAGAATTTCTATAGCAAACAAAATCCTGGAAGAGGTGGAACTGAGCTTGGGCTAGGATGCACCACACTCCCCAGCACAGCGGAAATCTGCCAGACGGTTCTCCAAGAGAAACAGAAGCCTCCACCACCCCCTACCTCATCTAACCCTTGTGGCCACTACCAGCAGATTCACCTGTCCTGACGCACACCTCCCAGGCAGGCAACTTCCTTGTTCTCAAAGTATCAATTGCTTCCCTACCTACCACGTAAGGCCTGTAGCCCTCCATCTAGAATGCACGCTGAGGTCTGGCTCCCCCATCACCTGCCCACACTACTCCCATAAATGAACCTCTGCTCTCCCATCGACTCCTGGCCACAGAGTCCCATCCAGCTCTAACTCTTTCTGCCCTGTTCCACAAGGCTCATCTTCAACCCCAGTCCCTCTCTAGGGACCCAGTGACTAGGACAGAGAGGATGGATCTAGGTGGAATGTGTGGCTCTACCACTTTAAGCTCAGTGGCTTTGGGCAAGTCCCTTAACCTCTGCAATAAGCCTCCGTTTCTTCCTCTGTAAACCAAGTAGGAGGTCCCTGCCTTTCAAATAACTGTGAGCAAGAAATGAGGCGAAGCACTATTCTTCCTTTGTGTCTCATATCAAACTGCCTCTCTTTCAGAAGCCAGCCTCCACTGCCCCAGGCAGGTTCCTTCCTTGTGTGTGTACACACCGGCTACAATGACCATCCCATGGCGGTGGTGACTGTTTGTAGGTCTGACCCCAGGAAGCTGGGGCCTCTGAGAGCAAGCACTCTGGCTTTCCATCTCTGAATTCCCAGGAAAGGAGCAAATAAAGGAATGTGACAAACACCTGGCCCAGCCCCTGGCATGCAAAATGTGCCAGTATTTTTTTCCCTCCTTATATGGTATATGTTGTCTTGTGTTGGAATTGTTGTGTGCCTATATTATGTCTTTCACTGCATTTTAAGTTCCTTGAAGTGATGGACATACCTTAGTCATTTATTTATTTTTTAAATTCACATATAGTAAAACTTACTTATTTTGGTGCACAGTCCTTTGAGCTTTAACAAATGCATCAAGTTGTATAATGACCCATCTTTGCTATTTTTTATTCTCTCTACCAACTTTATCTCTCTATAAATGTTTACTGAATAAGTGAACAAAACCTTAAGGAAGGAAACGATGAACAAATACTTGCTGGGAAAGTTTCTACAATGTCCATCCAGAGAGTTCTTGAATCACAGCTAATCCAGAGGCTGAGACTGTAACTGTTCCAGCACCTTTCTACAAAGCAATTCCTCAACATTGATGTGAAATCTTTAAAAACTGCTTGTAGCCTCTGGCCCAGTATGTCCATTTCTAGGACAATGTCCAGACAAAACAATCTGATGCCCACAATGGTTTAGGGACCAAGAAGGACACAACAGCAATTGTTTACAACAACAAACTACCAGGCACAACATAAACACCAACAGTCAAGGAAAGGTCCATTCTGGTACTTCCAGGTGACAAGGTAAAATCGTAGGCTCACATTCTTATTTTAAAGTATGGAATGTATAATTGTGCCCTGTCGGGTGTAAAATGCAACTTCTAAAACACAATATATAATACCAACAAAGGTTTTTAAATGCATATGCATATATGTATATTCTCTATAAAGATAATGTTCAACAAAATTTTTTTTATCTATAGTATTAACCTCATTTTACAAAATGAACGTTCAGGTAAGTTCACATAATCATCAGTGCATGATTGTGGATTTTTATTTTCATTACATGTTTTATATTTTCTAATTTCTTATAATAGATACTCTGATACTCCTATTTCTTTTATAATCAGAAATGTTATAAAAATAGACTTGAAAGGCCTTTATTTCTGCCTTAAAAGTCTCATAACCTTTATTTCATCTCTAGATGATTCAGTGGTGGCTAAATTTTCACATTCGAGATGTGGCATATGGCTCTGCTTACATGAGAGTGTGCTTTCTGTCTGAAGCCTGTTCAGAAATAACCCAGCCCACTGGTGGGTGACACATTTCCTGCACCCCCACAGGAAGCAGACCCCGTGCCAGGGGACCGAGGATGCCACGGTGGTAACACCAGAGAAACGTTGGATATAGGACACCAGGCAGGGTCTGGGACACATGGTGTGGCTTCGCCTTCACCGTGAACAGGTACCTGACTGCCCTGAGCCTCAAGCACTAAGACCATGCTTCCCTTCCTTATGCATCCCCAGCAGCTCGCAGCATGGCCAACCCACACAACAGACAACTACAAAACGCCTGTTAGAGGAGGGTGGCTGAGATGTGAGTAAGAGCTGGAAGGTAGAAGAGGGAAGATGAGCTCTGAAAGTACAGAAGGGTCTTGCTTTCCTGAAGGACACATGTGGCTGGCTGCCCATACTGATGGCTCCACCTGTCACACACCCCAGCACCCACGTTCATTTCCAGCTATGACTTACAGCTTCCATCATCGAGAGCCATAAGCTATATGACCCCATTGTTTGAATCTGGATTGGTTTGGACTTGTTTTTCCCCAAAGACTATGGCAGAAGCAATGGTGCCTTTGTTCTGGGCCTGGGCCCCCAGAGACACTGCATTTCAATGTGCCCCTTAAGATCCTTGCCTGCCTTGCCACTAGGAACACAGTCCTGGATTAGCCTGCTGAAGGGGGGTTGCGGGGGAGGACCTGGCCAACCACCACCCAGGAGGCCAGCCGACATGGGCAGGAAGCAGATGCCTGAGGAAGCCTGGCCAAGACCAGAACAACTGACCAGCTGGGCCCAGCCCAAACTGCTGACTCACATAGTCCTAAGCTAATTACATGTTTTTTTAAGCCACTGAGTCATGGGAGATGTGTGACACATAGACCTTTATTTCAGCTTTTGAATCTCTATTTATATATCTTAAAGGTATCTAAAACCCAGCACACTTAAAATAAATTCTTGTGCTCCCTCCCGGAACCTCTAGTATTCTGGGAATGACATGATTATCCTTCCCATTGCTTGTGACAAAAATCTAGAAATCATCTTCAAATCCCCTCCTCGTCTTCTCCCACGTGTTTCTATATCCAAAGCATCAAGTTCTGTTGATTTTTTTTCACCTAAATATTCTCCAATCCATTTACTTCTCAGCCTTTATCACTAACACTTCCCTAAGTTACCATCAGCCCATTTCTGCTCTGTGACCTCTGATAAATTACTTGACTTCTCTGAGCCTCTGTCTCCTTGACTATAAAATAGAGATAATACTAGCACCTGCTTCTTGATGACATAATGCATCTGAAGTGCTCAACAGAAGATCTGGTATAAAGTACGCATTGAGTAAATGTTAGTTTTTTTCCCTTAATAATATAGCACACCAGGCCTATTCATGAGGGAACCCAGTTTTCTCACATGCCAACAGTTCCTACCATCTCACTCAGCCTAACAGCAATGGAAACCACCTTGTACCATTCTCTCTTCTGCCTCCAGGCCTTTACACATGCTTTGTCCTCGACTTGGAATGTCCTTCCCAGCCACCATTACAGGTGAACTCCTATCCATCCTTCAAAACATGAGTCATATTTTTACCTTTGTAATTTCACCTCTCCTTGAGTCCTCCATACAGAGCTAAGCACTCCTCTAATCAGTCCTTCTTTCATGCTATCTTCGTGCTCCATATGTGCTTCCACTGATTTGTGCATTAACGTAACTTACTTCTTTCTATCCATCTCTGTTTACTGTGAGCTAGTTGAAGGTAGAAGCCATGTCCTTATATCCCAGGCATGTAAAATAGTGCCAAGTACACAGTAGGTGCTAAATAAATGCTTGGTGAATTACAAAATAAATGAAGGTCCACTCTTATGTCCTCCAGAACCTTGTAGAAGCAGAACATAACCCTGAATCAATGAAACCAACTTTGTCTAGAAGCTTTGGGAGTCTTAGTTCTTTCAGTGCCAAAGTAACTGGCACCCATGTGGAAAATATTTGCTGTCACTCCCCCACCCAGATTCCAAATTCTAGTTCAAAGCCAAGTGCCTGTCTCCCCGCCAGGGCAGCCCACAGCTTTACTGCAAATGTTTCCCTCGGCTCTCCTCTGTGCATAACCTTAGCTATATTATTTACTACCATGAACACCATAATATGTATTTAAATATGCTGTAAAGGTCAGAAAACTGAGCCATACCCCTTCCTGGGAATCCATTTCACACCATGGCAGAGTCAGGCCTCCCAGCACTCATTCAAACCCAGATTTGAAGGTAAATTATGAAGTTTGTTTTTTTTTTCTGGTGTGAGGACGACCTCATCATGCATCATAGTCTATGGAATAATAGCAATAAATCCATCTGTTACAAGCTGGGAGAACAGCAGTGTTGGAAGCCACAGAATGATTTTAACTTCTGGGCTGTCACCCTCACATTCACCAAGTTCAGCTATAAAAATCAAACTCAAGTTTAAAAAAAAAAAATTAAGGATCCGAAAGATGGAGAAGGCACTCAGCAGAGAGACGCTGTTCCCCACCCCCACCAATGGATATGCTCTGAATAGGCGATTCTTAAACTTTTAGAAGGCAGCTCATGTGGCCTCCTTCTGGTCTTCTCTTTACTTTTCCTTGCCCTGAGCCTTCAGTTCAGTTCACCTTAATTCAGAGGCTCAAAGAGTTCTAAAAGAAAATGATGAAATGATGGATCCTCTCTCCACAGAAACATACACTTAACATAATTTTCCACTCAATATCAGGGTGTTCAGGGATCCCCTAAAACCTCACTATGGATCAAGAAACCCCAAAAGCTAATTTGTCCTACACTGTCCCTCAAAAAAGACTGAAAAAATAAGCAGTGGTAGGTTAAAGCCTCCAAAAACAAAACCAAACCGCCCCCAATACACACACACACACACACACAGTACAGGGAACTTAGTGAAGAGATTTTAGGATGCGATAGCTTCCTAAGATCAATAGTTCAAGTTGCATGTCGACAATATTTCAATTAAAAATGTAAAAGTTTCTTAAAAAGAGCAAGAGTCCAGAAGCGTCTATAAATGCTCCCTGGGGTGCATGCCCTGGGATGTTTTCCTGGAAGCATTCGGAATACTGGAAGAAAAGGGTCCAGTCACAAGTTCTATGGAAACTGGCTCTGCTCCCAGAGCCCTGGAATCCAGGGAGTTTTCCAGAGTTTGTCATCAACTAAAGTGGAACGATCTCAACAGTTCAGGGCAAACCCTACTCTGGTGAACATCTCTTAGTTCTCTGCCATATGCTTTCATTATGAAAACCACAGAACACCAAAGACAATTCTGGGAAGAAAAAAATGTCATCCATCATCATGTTACCTCTCTTAGCCTTAGGATTCCTTTCCAGTTGGATGAAATGTAGGCCTTTGTACAGACTTGGGATGAAGTCTGTATGTGATCAACATATACCATTTGAGCTACCTTTTTGTTTTCACCTAATCTATCATAAGTGTATTCTCATTTTTCCATAAAGACTTCATAAATGATCATTATTTTTATAAGGGAATATATCTTATTATGTTTCCTTTTTGTTTTAAATGGAATTTTTTTGCCATGGATGTAGCATCTTTTCATTTTAGGGCAAGTTCTAGGGATAAATTCCAAGAAGTGGTATTACTGAATCAAAAGCCATGATCAATGCTGTAGCTTTGGGTACAACCTGTCATACTGATTTCTAAAGCAACTGTTCTGATTTACAATGCCACCAGAGTAATTATTCCAGTTTCACCCCAACCTCATTAGTCACAATCAAGGGTTGTGTTGCTATTATTTGAGGGCATTGTCCATACTCCTACTGTGTCATCTCTAACAAAGTTCCCAAACTCTTTATACCTAGACTCAACCTCTGGACACACTGAAAATCAACTCAGAGGAGACAACCTAAAATGGAGGAATGACTTGGACTTAGTCATAAATATTCTGTTTAGAACCCTAGCCTTACTCTTCTTCTATTCAAGAGTACAAAACTGATGCACAGGGACTATAGTTTGTAGCCCCCTGATGACTCAAACAGAACAGGTGTTCATTGGATTTTGGTAGGCTCTACTGGAAAACCAAATTAGTCCCATGCAGCACCCAAGAATCAGCCAAGGATGACAACTCATGGTTTGCCTTCCCCTATTTATCTACTTATTTAAGCCCTCCTGTTGGAATGAGTTAATGAAACTTCTGAGTGTCTAGAGCTGATCTTTTCATAAGGCACACAGGAAGCTAACACCTACCAGCCAGTCCACCTCTAGTATTTCTGGTAGAAATCAAATAAGTCTGCCTAATTCATATGATGTGGCATCTATTCTGGCTTCCTGATTGGCATCAATTTTCCAAATCTTATTCTACCTCTACCAGGAGCTTTGTTAACTTCTAAACATCAAATATCAACTTTTAAAATAAATGCATTAGGGGCACCTGGGTGGCTCAGTAGGTTGAGCGAAGATCTCTTGGTTTCAGCTCAGGTCATGACCTCAGGGTCTTCAGACTGAGCCCCATGTCAGGCTCTGCACTCAGCAGGGAGTCTTCTTAAGGATTCTCTCTTTCTCTGCCCCTCCCCCCCCCACTAAAATAAATAAATAAATAAATATTCAGAAAAATAAAATAAGTGCATTAGGATCCCACTTCCAAGATGCAGCTAAGCTCATGGAAAGGGACAACACTATGCCTCAGTTGGTGGATTTTGCTGCTAATTATGTGATGGTGGTAGAGCCACTTCATCTATTTTAGGCTCTGTATCTGTATAATGGACATAACTATGCACACTTTGCCTATCTCCAGGGCTATAAGAGCATACAAAATACTGTAAATGAGGCCACCTTCATAAAAGTACCAGGCCTGATGAAGGAAGGAAATTATTCACTCTGTGCCCCTCCCATGAAGCAAGTACCATGAAAGAAACTTCCAACAACCTATTTCATCCTCTCTACAGTCCGTATAAACAAGAATTTATGCTCATGAAGGGAGAGCCTAGAAGAATGGCATCCAAATCCTGATTCTGTCATTTAGGAGCTGTATTGCCTTGGGCCAAGCCCCTTACCTTTGATTATCAACTGTCTCCTCAACTTTAAAATAGGAATGAGGAAAATCCCTTCTCCTAAGTGCCTGTTAGAATCAAATGAGGCACCCCATGTGAAAAAGCTATGCAAACCATAGAGCACTAAACAATTTCTAGGTATTATTAGTAAGATAATAGACTGCTTGATTCCAACAAGGTAATTACATCACTGGAGGCAAATGGGAGATGTACACCCACCAACTGGGGGACTGCACCCAAAATTAATTCCTCGGATTTGATCTGGGTCCCAGTATTGTGTGGTAAGCAAGGACAGATGGTTCTTTCCCTGGGGTTTGAAACCAGCTTTAGGAGATAGCTGAAGATCTCTGTGACAGCAGTAAATTTAGTCAAGGAGGGAGACCTTGAGCCCTAAAGGAGGGCCCTCCAAGGAAGAGCTAAAGTAGAAAACGATCAGGAACAAAATACTTCCTTTCATGAGAATTCAGAAGCAATAATGGGGTCACTCACCTGCAGTAAGAGCCTGAGTGAGTAAATGAGCCTGGGGAACTCACGCAGGAACATTAAATGCATTCCTTATAAACAGCAACCCAGAGATACCCAGAAAGAGAGAAAGGTGATAGGCAGAAGGAAAAAAAAGTGCCAGTGATGGGTAGTATAGAGGATTATAGAAAGTGCTTACAGCAGTGGTTTATAAAAATATTTTAGCCCATTCTTTCTTTAAAGGAAATCGATGGGGAAATCCAATGCTTAAAACAAAGTAAAATCAAGGTAAGCTAGGTGAGGAAAGGTTTGGAGCCCGAATGCTCAGCCCCACAGCCCTTCCATCCCCCAAAGGCAGACTCAACGAGGAATGTGAGGAAGCCTTTGGGATCTGACAGTAGAATCAGAGGGCCACTGACTTAAGGGATGGGATCTGTGACAAAGATGACCAACTCCCATTTCTCTCTCTCCCTTTTAGAGCTGAAACTTCTCCTACCAACTTTTTGTCTCCTTCCAGTTAGAGACTTCATTCTCCAGCCTCCCTTGAAGCTAGAAGTGACCGTGAGACTTGGGTTTTTGTCAGTGGAATGTGAGTAGAAGTGGTGCGTGCCATTTCTGAGTCACTTCCTTAAAATGAAATTGCTCCCTTTCTCACTCACTACGGGCATAGACATGACAATGGCTAGCTTCAACCATGGGGAAAGGACAAACTTAGAGGTAGAGCAACAAGATGGAAGAAGCCTGGGCCTCTGAATGAGCTTGTGGAGCAGAGCCCCCACCCCTCCCTGGACCAGCCACCTACACCTGGACATGGGAGAGAAACAAATCTCCACCTTGTTCAAGGCTCAGCACTCTTGAGTGTCATGGCTATAGATCCCCCATGACCTAAGTAATCAAGTGTGTACGAGGGAAGGAGAAAAAGGGAAGGAAAAAAAAAAAACCTCAGTTTGATGCCTCCTACCCCACCTCCAAGATCTTCTCCAACTTGCCCCCAACACCAAAATGAAAACCTCGTCAAATGACCAGAAGTTGTTCATAGCTTTGAATGGTAACAGATTCTATTTATGCTTCATTTTTTAGGGAAAGTCATTATGCAGATGCTCTGTAGGTCCTAAATGGGTCCTGGGGCTAGACTATGGCAACACAGAGTTCTTTCCCTCTCTTTGCCTTTGCTACATCTGGACTTCAGATGTGGAGCTGGAAAGTCACAGTCCTATACATTTTCCACTTTTTAGCACTGCTGCCACCAGACCTCTTCCAGAATGAGCCCACTGCTTTCTGGGGGAAATCTCAGCCTAGTATCTCTTTCTTTAAATCCCAAAGAGATCTATCAGCTCAGGCTGAAAGTGGTATCTCAATCCCAAGAACTATTACAAGATGCTGAAAACTAACCGTTGTATAAACCCCTAAGTCCTAACTTCATTGCAAGTGCTACTCAGTTTCTATTCTCTTCTATTCTCTCATCTTAGATGATTCAGTTGTTAAATATAGCCAGAATCGGGAGATTTTTCGTCCTCTGTTCCCATCACCTGACAGACTCACCCTCTCTTGGCTTCAGAGATCCAGAATCTTCATGAAACCACTGTTAAATACTAGATCATTACTGAAAATGATGATGTTGAGGTGTATAAAAGAAACTTAATGCCTTGGAATATAAAAGCTCTTCTAATCACTACATCTAATTACCAAGAAGAATGACTCACCAAAATATTTAAAATGTCTTAAAATATAATAAAGTGAAAAGAGAGAATGTGAGCAATTGCTTAGTGAGCTGGCAAAGGGAAGTAGATCTCAGAGAATACAAATCCCATTTTAGCATCAAAGAAGCCAGGATCTTTCAAAATCATTGTACGTTCTATTCTTATCTGTGTTTAAACTTAAGACCTTCAGAAGTGAAACTTTCAAATTTTTAAACAGGATCTGAAGCTTGCCCTTGCCATATACTACAATGACACTGTAAGCTTTTACATATCTGTAAATTCATGTACAATTCTGGTGTTAGAATTAAACGTATGCCTCAGTGTGTTAGTTCCTCCTTTCAGGCTCTGCTTCAAAACATACATGCCCAGATGAAAGTCCTCAGATGTAAAAATTAGCTTCGCAGCAGATTCATATCTTACCCTCAAAGATTCCATTTGCACTGCACCACAATACGTAATGCTCACTGTCTTTATGGCAGCATGAGTGACAGGAACAAAAGAGATATTAGCACAGACTGAGCCAATCACAGAACTGGGCCCTTTACTGGTGGGTGCATTTTTCACTCTCAAAAGTACACCCAGAATGGCACCTGAATGGCACAGTTGGTTAAGCATCTGACTCTTGGTTTTGGCTCAGGTCATGATCTCAAGGTCATGAGATCTAGCCTTCTGTCAGGCTCTGTGTTCAGTGAGGAGTCCGCTTGGGATTCTCTCCCCCTCTCCCTCTGCCCTTCCTGCTTATGTTCTCTCTCTCACTCTTTCTCTCAAATAAATACATAAATTTTTTATATTTATATGTACAAATATGCCAGAGGTAGGCATTTTTATTTCCATTTTACAAATAAAAAAATTATGGTTTGAAGAGTTTAAAGAATTTTTCCAAGGTCAGAACCAAAGACCTGTCTGGCTACAGAGCCTGTCCATTCCCCCACACTATCTCCCTCCAGGTTAGGAGATAAAATGGAAAATGAACGATAAAAGCAATGGTGCCTTAACTTAGTAGCCCTAAGATCCAAATGAGACAGGGCTTTTTAATTTCCCCATGTTTATAGATGAGGAAACATGGGTGTGGACAGATGAAGTGACTTCCCGAGATGACACCAACAATCAGTGGCTAAAATGCAATTTGAACCCAATGCCATATGGCTATGCCCCTGGCCACTACATTAAAGCTGTCTCCCTCTGCTAAAATCAGGGAAAATGCACAAATTAAAAATGAGCATAGTCATCAATTTCTACAAAGTTAGGAGAAGGAGGAGTCAGTCCTAGCTAGCTGAATCAGGGAATGCTTCATAGAAGAGGTATTTTTTGAAACTAATAGTTTAAGATAGAGGTTAGCCTCACCATCAGAGTAACCAGGTATGAGGAAGGAAATACATATATGCACAGGTTCTTTTAGCGACTGACTAGGTCTAACCCAAAAGCCCATGGTTTACGTTCACTCTTGGTGTCATACAGTCAGAGGGTTCTGAAAGGTGCACAATAATATGTATGCACCATGACAACATTATACAGCGTCTTTCCACTGCCATAAACATTCTTTGTGCCCTGTTCCTTCCCCACTCACTTCTGGTAAACACTCATCACTTTACTGTCTCCATGGTTTTGTCGTTTCCAGAATATCACAGAATTGATAGTGTGAAATCATATGTGATAGTGTGAAATCATATAGTGTGTAGCCTTTCAGATTGGGTTCTTTTACTTAATGATATGCCTTTTAGGTTCCTCCATGGATTTTCACAGCTTGGTAGCTCATTTCTTTTTAACACCAAGTACTATTCCATTGTATGGATGTACCACCGTTTATTTTTCCATTCACCTACTGAAGGACATTTTGGGTGCTTCCAAGTTGTGGCAATTATGAACAAAACTGCTATAAACACCCATATGCAGGTTTTTGTGTGGACATATGTTTTCAACTCATTTGGTTAAATACCAAATTCTGCTAAATTGGATGGTAAGAGTATGTTTAGTTTTCTAAGAATCCGCCCAACTGCCTTTCAAAATGGAAGGACCATTTTGCATTCCCACCAGCAGTGAGCAAGAGTTCCTGTTGCTCCACACCTTCACCAGTATCTGGTGTTGTCAGTGTTTTGGATTTTCATCATTCTGATAGGTGTGTTGTAGTACCAAAGATGCATTTTTAAAAAGAGCTTTCCCGTGATTCTCCCGCAGATGGCTCAGGGTTGAGAAATAAGAACCTTAAAAAAAAAAGAAGCCTTTGCTGCCAGCTTGCAGTTTCTCATGTGAGGGTTACCAGGCTTGATACTCAGCTGGTGCTAACCGGTACAGCCCTGCCAGTTAAAATATTGACATAGTCCTAGGCCCATTAGTAAAGTGCTATTGCTGCAAGCCCTCCCCATGTCCCACCACCACCCAAGTAACCCCAAACCCACTTGCTTAGACCTTCCAGCATTTCCCACATCCTGTACCCAAGGAACCAAGACTTGGCCCTAAGAAGACCTCTGGAACTATGCTCCAGTGACAGCCAGTGTCCTTCCTGACTGATCAAGCCTAGTCTCTTCAAGGTTATTAAATATTTCAACTATAACCCCTGGGATTACCCTATGAGATTATGCACCATTTTCCAAACTTTCCTGATAACTGTAAACACCTGCCAGACTTGTTAGACAATCGGGCCCCACACTCAGAATCACTGATTCAGTTAGATCTGGATTGGGGCCCAGAAACACTTATGTGTTGTTTTTTCCTTCTTCTTTTACTCAAACATCCAAGGTGTTGGGTTTTCATTTTTGTTTTTGTCTTTCAATCTCCCAGGGTGATTCTTATCTTTGGGAGAGTTTTCCGATTAAAACAAAAAAAGCAATGGGGAGAAATATTTCCACCACCCAGGCTAGAAAAAGTCTTCTAAGAAAAAGGCAGCTAAGTCCCAAAAGCATGGGTTTTGATTGTAGAGACATTAGTGAGAGATGGGAAATTCAAATCCTAGTCCTACCTTGCCTGCTATGTGACTTTGGGCAATTGACTTAACCTGTAGGAAGCCTTACTTCTCTACAGCTACAGTTTACTGTAAAGATTAGGTGAAATAAATGTATGTGGCCCATAAGAGTTAGACCAACAATTACACCTAACATCGTAAGTACCCAGCACACTTGTGGACTGTCTCTCAATTAAAAGAAAAAATCATACTTGACTCAAACTCAAGGTTTTGGTACCTTTTCCATAGCAGCAAAATTAGCCAAGGTTTGTTTAGCAAACAGTATGGCTCCATCAAGCCAATGTCAAATGTGGCTACTTTGATCTTATTTATTCAGTGGACATCCAACCCACATCCATGTTTCCTTTAAAATATGCATTCCGAAGGAAAAAAAAAAAACAACTTTGACTCCATTTTGAGTTAGAGAACATTTAATTCAGGCAGTGTTATCGGCCACAAAAATTTCATTGTACAGCCTTCTTACCTATGCTATTTATTTTTCTTTCTATTTTTACAGCAGCAAATATTCTTGGCCTAGATTCTTGCTTTGTTCTAAACTGAGGAATTAAAAAAGGGGTGGGGGGAATGCCCCTTTCAAAGAATTTCACCCCTCCTAAAGACAAAATGATTCTTGGGAATCCCAGCCCAGCCCATGTCATTAGGGATGAGTGCCACCTTGTCATAAGTGCTAGGCGGCAAAGAGTAGAGAAATGGGCAGATAATGAAATTACTGAACACTCAAAGTGTCAGAGACTGACAGGCTGCAGCCATCTATCACCAATTATATGAGGCATTAACATGCTGCTTTCCTATCCAGGGACAAAGACAGCAACAAGAATAGTAAATAGTCTGGAGTGGGTCTGTGCAAGAAACCATAATTTAATGACCTGACAACCAGACAATATCCTCAAAATGTGGCCTTCCTCTGCCCTAGAACTTGTTTTACACCCAGCACCTGCTCCTTGAATGATACAAAATGTCAGTGTTTCCTAAACTTCAATCTTTCTTGACCTACCTTCTTTGCAAGCTACATTTGTATAACAGTTGTACTAAATGCAACTTATTTCTTTAAACTGGTTCTTCTTACTAAAATTAATTGATTTCAAAAGAAAACCTGGTATTGCTACCAAAATGGAAAATCTATATCACCTGCCATAAATGCAGAGGAATCATGAAAATAAGTGCAAAGCAAGGAAAACAAGGCCATTAAAATCTAGTCAATACTGTCCCCTGCTGTGGGCTCTGAGACTGAAGCCACCTTTTTTGGTTAAAATGGGAGATTATCAAGTGTTAGAAAGGTCTTAAGACACACAAGCCCCAAACTGAGATTCTCTCCCTGATGTCCTAAAGGGATCAAAAGCAAACTGAAAAGAATTTAGTATCTCACCAAATGAGCCAACTGCTACTCACAGCCACATCCATGCACTAGATGAACTCCCACAAGTCTCACACTACAGAAAATGTTACTAAGAGCTCTGGCTACAGAAAGTATGGCACTCATAGGCTTTTTACAAACACAGAACAAACTATAGGAATCTCAGACCCTGCTAAATCCAAATGTGAGAAAACAACAATATTCCACCTAGCTGAAAGGTAGACAACTCATGCAATCCCCCCCCAAAAAACATTACTAGGAAATATCTTAGTTTGTGATTCTTTCCTCTTTTGGATCCAACCAAAAAGGTTCAGCCAAAGCCACATCACCACTCAGGATGTTTCTCAGTCCCAAGAAGGGCAAGGAGGCCTGACCAATGGCCTGGCCGTTAGGCACACAACTTACATCATGGAGAAAGCTAACGCTGGTAACTGGAACCTTGAATCAGGAAGCCAGGGTCAAAGAAGTGTTACGGTGGCAAGTAAGACATGGAATTGGTCTAAGCTGCAGGAATTGAAAAGCTACATTTAGGTTCTGTAATGAATCCTTGGGAACCACAGGAGCTGTCCCTGGTGCTGCTTGCACCAAAGTCTAAGCAGCACCAGGGACAGCTCCTGTGGCTCCCAAAGATTGATTATAGCTAACTATAGCTTTTCAGTTCCCAGTAGAACTGGTCTTTTTCTGGCTACCACCATGTGTGTGTGTGTGTGTGTGTGTGTGTGTGTGTGTGTGTAATGTATATAATATATGTATATAAGTATAAATGTGTATACACACATACATATACATACATAAACATATATATACATTTTACTGGACACCTCATGTGGGCATCAGCAGGGCAGCTACTGGCCTTTAGCATTTTGAAATCTGGGGGATACAAGGCAATCAATACTGGATTTAGTGGGCAGAAACAGGAATGCAGATCACTCTACTTGGGTTGTACCATGGAAAATCATCTCACAGAGCTTGAAACAGCCATCAGACATTCTTATAAGGAAGAACCTATTTATCATTAACCAAACCTACAACCTAAATTCATTTTACATACAAGCAGGTTTGCACAGTATTAACAGACTGAATTTCCTAAGCACATATAAGCATGTAGGTTATAAGAAGACTGCCATTTGTTTTATAAAGGATTTTACAAAAAAGTCATTTGCCATTTTTTAATCATGTTGTAAATGGCAACACCATGCAAGTGTTTGTATTGCCAATACCACACACTTGTATCAGTCTGCTTTGTAGCTGCCTCTCCGTGATTCTAGGTATAGGAGCAAGCAGCTGATGACTTCATTATATCTCCAGTGTAGTCATACCCGAGCATTTCTTGAAATACATGCTATTTTGTTACAAATTACTCTCCATTTATTTCTCCTTTATATTAGAGTCAGGGCATTATGTTGATTTTAATTATGTGTGTAGGCAGGTTACATTATCTCTGAATTTCATTTCAGTACTATAAAGTGGGTGTTTCAAAATATTTGTTATAAAAAGGGGGAAACAGGTTGATATGCCTGAGAATACTGTTCTCAGTGATCAGCCCCATTGTGGTCTGTCTTCATCCTCTCTGTAACTCCCACCAAGTCCATGGAGGACCCTCCTTAGGGCAGAGAGAAACAAGCTCATCATCCCTTCCAAGTCCTATGTTAGGCTAAGGCATCCAGAGGGACAGGGTACCTAGGCAAGGAGTCCAATTTCAGTATGGTCCCTCCTAAGTCCCACAGCAACCTTCTTGTCCTGGCAGCAAAATCTATAAGAAGGTATGTTGGTAGGTGTTGTCTACTGAAGTAACTTTCCAAATCTCCTCCTCTTCAACTATATGCTAGATAATAATATCAATATCTCTCTCATCCTCTCTCTCATTCATGCACACACACACACACACACACACACACACACACACACACACACAATCTACCTGGGTATTCTTCCTGGATCTTTTTGTTTAAATCCTGATAGAGGCTCTTTTGGTCCATATCCTCTACATTCCTGTTGCTATTTCACCTTGGAGCTCCCACGCCTCTCCACCCCAGTCTGTAGCATCTGTTTTGAGCCCAAGAGCCCCGTTTATCACTGTTTGTCTTTCCCATCAAAAGCAGCCATTTGGCTCTTCACCACTTTGGCCTCATGATAGAAAATGTTCTAACCATCAACCCTTGAAGGAAAACAGGTACCCATGGGCATACCCCATATTCCAGAGAGCTGATGAGCAACACACGTATGACATCTTCTAAATCAATATCCTGGACACAACACCGGATAAAAATATGGGCATGAAGTCTGACAGCAGAACGAAAGTATTGAGAATCACAACTGTTCCAAAAACTCAGGGATGAATGATCCAGACAGGAAGATCTGAGGGCTCTTCAGAGGTAGCTGCCAAGAACAGCAGCAGCTGCATATTACTTTTCCATGGCCTGTGAACAGAAGCATAAGGTCCAGTCCTGACCCCTGCAAACACTCTGCCAGCATCTTCTCTAGCTTTGCCATTGCTGCCCTGCCTCACTCTACCCCTTAAATTTTGGTCACTGCCAGAGTCCACTGTCAGCTCCCCTCTCTCACGACATTCCATTCCTGAGAAATTAAATCCACTATGACAGTTTCATTACCACCTAAGTGCCAATGGATCCAAACCTTCCCTCTCCCATTCAGACCTCCTTCCTGCTCTTTAGTCCTATAAATCTAACTGCCTCCTAGGAAAATCCAACCTTTTGAACCACTGGTACTTCAACCACAACATGTCAAAATCATACACATTCTCCTCCGCTCTCTCTTCTGGTAAATCAAATCCCTGTTCCTATCTGTATTCCTGTCTCAATTAATGGTTATCTCTGCTTTCCCAGCACCCATAACAGAAACCTGACTGCCATATTACTAACCTAACCATTCCCCAAACTCATGGCTAAGTCCTAAGAACTCTATCTTTGCAATGATAATGCATTACTGCATCCTTGGTTCCCACAATATCAGTCCAGAAGTTTCTCACCTTTCCCCTGGAATATGGTGACACCATGGACTTGCACTGATGGCTCTTCCTCCTCAGAGCCTCCCACCCATCCCCCAACTCCTAACACTATGATCCTATTATAGCGTCTAGTCAAATCTCACCCTTCACTCCCCACCAAGCTTTCAACATTCACCCACGGTGCAGAATCCAAGTTCCTCAACACAGCCCTCCATGACTGTTTCCTTTCAATTGGGAAGGACTAGAAGCACTTGAATCAGGCAGACCTGAGGTTGAATTATAGGTTTACAGATTTCTGGCTGTGTGACCTTGGACAAGAACAAGAGTGTAGACTCATTATTTTAATTATCCTAATTGTAGAGTCTATGTTTATTGTATATAAAGTTCAACTTCTTATTCAGCCACTTTAGGTAAAAAAAAAAATGCATCTATAGGAGACAGGGTTATGTTATCTGACATTCAAAATGAGTCACTTTTAAAGTGATAAAAAGATCTTCTTTTACCAAAAATGGAGAAAATAATGTTGCTTATCCCAGGTTTGTTGTGAGGATTAAAGAGAAAATATATATGCCTGTTACATATGTACATATAAATGTACACATTTATATATAATTACATATCCATTTTGCATATATACACATATACTTTTATATGTAATTATATATTGCATACACACTATTTACATAATTATATATATTACAGATGTACACATATATTTCTTTAGAATTATATATACATTGAGTATATACACGTATATACATACACATGCATTTCTACATATGTCCACACCACATATATACACATGCATGTATATATTCATATGTAAATGTGTATACATATATACACATATACATTTTATGTGTGTATATAGCTATATGTACATATATTCCAGCACTAATTCCAAGGTTCCTCTCCTCCTTTGCCTAACCATGATACTGATGTGGGAAAACTCCTTCTTAAGAGAGAAACCTGGAAAATCAATGATCCAAAATCACCCAGTCTCAGAGGAGAGACACAGCTATTGTGAAAGACCCAAGGAACCCACAGTCTACCTGAGGGTAGAAGAACAACAACAACAAAACTCCCAGGATAACACACTACACAACCTACAAAAATGTAGGAATTTTGAAAGGTAGGCCATGTAAGTCACAGTCATTAGAATTCTTTTGAAGGAAATAATAACTGTGAAGAAGAACTGTAACCACCTTGATCCAAAAACTGTAAGAAGTTCACCTTCTAAAGCAGGAAATACTGCCAAGTCCATCACCTAGACAAACGTTCACTGCATTTCCTCTCACCGCGAGGAGCGGCACAAATGCTACGAGCAACCCATGGGGAATAAAACACTCACTGCCTTCAAGGACCAAATGGTCTATAAGGCTGGTAGCATGTGAACTAGTGAAGCAAAGCAGAAAGGGATACAGTGGAAAAGAGAAAGCAATCACTTGCCACAGGGGGAGGAGACTCAAAGTGGCAACAAGACCGCACCTGACAACGGGGCAGCGGCCAGCAGGGTCAGTGTGGATGCGCCATCACACATTCTCTACCTTACCTTCTTCCCTCTACGCCCCATTGCCTACATACCGCTAAAGGATAGGCCTATGATGTTTTAGGGTAACTCTGACTTTCTTGGGCCCTGTGTTCTGAACTATCCCCAAAACATGAGCTTCTCTTTTCAGGAAACGTAGACACTGATCCAGGTTTCTCTCTAGGCTTATGCCTCTAATCTATTCCCCTCCCTTCTTTCTGATTTGATTCCAAAGCAGAAATATGACAACCCAGCAGAAGATTATAATCTCTGGCTTTGTTATGGAAAGAGGTGTAGAAAATACGAATATCTGCTCTGATCACAGCCACCTAAAGGTTACCAATTTGGAGAGCTCCAATTTTCCCAGAGTTGCAGAAAACTCCAGAAAATCCATTATGCATCAGCAGAAGAGCTTTTCTGCTTACAAATGATGAGAGAAAAACTAAGGGAGACACCCTGGCATGGCAACCTGTGTGCCTGCGGCAGCTCCCCCAGCCCCCAACCACATCACAGCAGCATGAATGCTCTTCCAAATCTTCCTATGTCACCAAAACACAGCAGCCAGAATGCAAAATCTTAGACTCCAGGACTCACGTGTTCCAAGCTGAGGACCAAATGGGTGGCTTAAAGTCCATCCTTGAGGAGTCTGGATTTCAAAAGAATGAAGTGCCTTACTCCACCCAAATCCAACCCAAAAAGAATGTTCACAAAATGGCCACTCCACATACCATTGATCACCACTGGGCTACCACTGGGCTAGGCATTTCTCCTGGGCGATTTAAGAACCTTAAACTCCACTGAGCTTCTTTTAACTCATCTGTTAATGGAGGCAGTACCTTAACGGCATAAAGGCAGGGGACTAGATCAGATGGCTTCTGGAGTTATCTCCCAGTTCCAACTTGTCTACATAGCAACCAGGAAAAGGGAAAGCTATTTTCCAAGTTTGACAAGGGACTATTTAATGCCAAGTTTGGGTAGATATATATGTTTGTTTGAGGACTTGTAGGACTCTAAGTCCATATTGCCTCCAGTCCTCTACAAACACCTGCAAAATGACCAGTTAAAGAGGAAAGTGTCTGTGTCATTGAGCCCACGGTCTGCCTGCAGTCCTCCAATCCACCACAGCATCCCCCTTACTTCAGGAAGTCCTGTCTTAGCCTTTCTCAGACACACCCACTACTCCACTATTCTTGCTTTGAATAGCTCATGCATATTCTTTCTTTAGATCTCAGTGTTTTATTCCCAGCTGAAGCGGGGCTAGGGCTACAGACTCTCCCAGTCTTACTTTTCATCTATCACACAACTGGCCAGCGGAGTGATGTTGTTTGTAGACAAGAATGGAGTAGCTGGAGTCTCCACCTTTATGCAAACCGGAAGTGTCATCTTACCAAGACCAAGTACCCATGGACTTCGACTTCCTCGTCCTTAAAACAGGGACAAGAGGGTTGAATTTGGTTCACTCAGTAGAGATCCCACATGCATTATATAAAGAACCATACTGATTCTGCTAAAAGTAAATGTCACTAGTGCTAAGACCACATTTTGCTCATCTGAGTATCCCCATCTAGCACTGGGAGTAGTATATATTAAGCAATCAGTAAAAGAATTGCTAAACTGTCAACCACCAAATTATAATCTCTGCCTTCAGAGTATTTACACATTTGTAGGGGGAAAAAAGGACACAAATAACCCAATAACCATCACAGAATAGAAAATCAGCACTGAGGGAGAGATGAGCAATGAAACAGAGTTAAGTCCTAAGAGGGAAAATTGTTTTCTGAAACATCAGGGAAAGCTTCAGGGAGGAAATAGCACATGAGGCTCTAGATGGATAAACTATTAAACTCAGAGACTGGGAAGGTCTGTCCCAACAGTGAGAACAAGGGGACCTTTCAATGGCAATCAGTCTACCTGGGGATTCCAACTCAAGACTAGAGATTTTTCTCTCCCGCTGTCTTAAAAAGAATCTCTGTCCTTTTTTCTCTTTCTTTTCTCTGGCCTTCTTTCCAATATAGCTTATTTTTTGTTCCCCCTTCACCTACTTCCCCAGCTACCGAAAACTCCTACCGGGAAGTGGTTTGTTAATGTTCTTCCTTTCTTTTTGTCAGCCCTAAGTTAATGGGCTTCTGGCTAAATACTTGAATTTATGCACCCTACATTGTCTTTTCAGCACCATTTTCAGTAATTTATAGGAACTGCTGTCTGCTGCATTGTGTTATTTAATACTGTGGATGGCTTTCGAATATAGTCTGCACAGTGGTGCTTCTGTGGAGGACAGAAGGAGTGTTATATGGAACCTGGATGCGCTCTCGCTCTCCTGTTCTGGGGAAGCAACTCCTATATGGGTGAGTTACTGAGAAGAGTTATGGCAGTGCTGGCACAGAATCCATGAGTCATGCCAACCCATTACAAAGAGAAAGGATGAGGGAGAAAATCCTGAATTATCCAACAAAGTTAGAAACTGGGATCGCCAAGACCAGATAGATGAAACATCGCTCCACAAGTCACACAACCATATACTCTTTTTATGGGGCAGGGGGCGGGAGGGCAGCAGAAGGCTCGGAGCGGGACCGACCATGTGTTCACCTCCACATACAGCTACACTTTCAAAGGGCAACCATTTTCTTCTTAACGCTTATCAAGTTCTTGTTCTGAATTCACACTGTGCTAAAAATGATTCTGGTGATTTATTTAATTTTCTCAGCAACTCTGTTCTGGTTTCTACACTTCCTGGCAGACAGATATGTCCTGGGAAGAGAGCCTCCCAGTTGCAACACTATATCCCAATAACACCCTGGGTGACCCGGGTTTTCGAAGAAAAGCCCAAGGCAAGATGTGTTAGCCTCTGCCCCAAGTAAAATGAACAAGTCCTCACCCTCCAGGAATCTGATAACCAAGAGAAAAGAGAAGATGCCTTTTTTAAGTTGGGGCAGAATGCCTGGAGATGTAAAGAGTCGGGTTACCTCCAAGTAGCTGGTTAGGTTTCCCCCACAGACTCCCAATGTCAATGCTCAGGGGGACACTTTCTGACAACCAAATGTGCAGACCTGGGCATTTCTGAAGGAGGAATATGGGACATGAGAGAAAGTTTCAGGAAAGGGATTATAGAACACCCCCCCCCATACCTCAAACAAGGTATGACCAAAGATTATTTTGAAGCTGTATTTAAATTTTTTCCCTCTGGTTGCCAAGGGCTTCACCACTTTCAGTGCCGAGTACTTGGCCATTTCAAACACTTATGATACCTTTCTGACCCCTGAGATTCACAGAAAATTCTACGAGCCCTGAGAAACAGACTGTCCACACCAACCTTGCTGAAGAATAACAAGATGTTGGCAGAAAAGGCAGGGAGCCCGGTTGGTGGAAACAATGATGTCATTAGGAGGGAAGTTCGAGTTTCTAATAGATGGCACATAACAAATCGGTGTGGTATAAATGCAATTTATGGGGATCATAATGTACTCAATTTATCCCCATAAATGAAGGTAAAATCGTACCTCACCTGAGAGGTTCTAGTTCTTATTTATCATTAGCAGTGATAAATCCCACACAATAATGGGAGTTCCTGGAGACAACTTTTCATTTCTGGGTAGCTTCGGTTAGTCACATTCAAACCACAATTTGCTCATCCTTCCAAAAGCAAACCTTGCTAGGCATTACTAGATTTCATATTCATTTATTAGCTCTAAGTGATTTTTGAGAAAGTAATACAAGCACATGGAAAAAAAAATCCAGTAGCACAAAAGGTCTTCTACAAAAAAACTTTCCCGCCTCCCCTGTTCTTCAATCAAGGCCTTCCCTAGTAGCAAATAATATTACAGGTCTCTTGTGAGTCCTCCCAGAGATCACCCTTCTAGACACTAAGCACATATTCAGAGATCACTCATACTTTTAAATAACTGGAAACACACTATCTACACTACACTGCCCTTCATTTTTCTCGTTCCACATTGTAATGTGAAGATCAGTCCTCATCCGTGGAAATAAATCTTCCCCACTTCTTTTAATAGCTGCATAGTATTCTAGTTTGTGGCTGGACCATAATTAACCAGTTCCCAGCTGACAGGTATTAATTACCGTTATTGTTCCAGTCTTCTGCTCCCACAATGGGGCAGTAAGCGATCCTTGGGCTCCATTTCCATTTTCTTTCAAGGCAGCCACTGCCTGATTCAATTCTCCCACCTTCTCCACCTAGATTCAGGAGCCTACCCTGAGAGACAGAACAAACATCTCTGCAGAGCCATGGTTCTCAGCAAAATGAAATAAAATAAAATCTTCCCTCCATAGGCCCATCTGGAGGGTGCCACTATGAGCAGAGTCAGGAAGAATAATAAATCTCTCTTGACACAGGAGCTGGGAGGAGGCTGCCCAAGCTGCAGCGATGGGCTTCTCGGTTTGAGATGTCGACAGGCTATATTGAAAGCAGAGAACGGAGCCATATAAATCTGTAATTGCAACCCCATTCTCACGACGGAATGCTGCCTGTTTGTAGTTGGTTCTCATTACCTGCTTACAACTATAATTTCTGTGTGGTCTTTTTCCTTCCCTACACTGCAGTTTTCTGAGGATTCAGAGCCGAAGAGTGGTGTTAGGCATTTCTAAAAGGAGAATGGAAAGGTACCAATTATGGAAAAGTGATTTCTCCTTTTGAATTCAACTGCTCTGAACTTCATTGTCCCCCCTTAAGGTGAGACTATCACAACCTGGTACAAGCAAAAACTGTTTCAGGGAAAAAGAAATCCCACCTGCCCATCTTGCCCGGGGGCATCAGCTGCTTAGGCTGGATCATAGCTGAAATTAAGCACACCCCAGTTCAAAACAAACAGACCAGCTCGTCCTCTTCCCAGGCTGCCCAAAGTACATGTCCTAGCCAGAAGTGAGGAGTCTAGTTGTTTTATTGGATTCACTACAATTCATGATGGAAGCCAAACCATGCAAACCAAACAGAGGTAACTGTGGCATTAACAGGATTCACTGCAAAGGTGTTCATCATTCTGCAAAGTTCTTTATCTATGGAGACTCCCACATCAGTGAGCCCCGCCACTAAGGATACTGAGATCAGAAAAGCCAGCCTTATCCTGTACCATGCTCATTGCTATGCTCGGGGGAGACTGTGGGGGCTGTGGATCATAACTTGTGAGACAAGTCCTAAAACCCCAAAGTGAAGACCCTCTGTCCTCTGTTCTTGCCTATAACAACGATGGAAAGTTACAAAAGTGGCCCCAGTTCTGCAGAGAGTGCTGAAAAGGGGAAGTGGGCAGTGGTCTCTTGGAGCGCTGGAAAGTTCTGGTTGACTTCTTAGTGCTTTTCAGGCCAAGCTTGAGTCCAGGACCAAGTGCCAGGCACCTAGGCAGACCCTGCCTGACGCTGTCCAATGCTTCAACCCTAGCAGGTGGATCTTAGACCCAGAGAGCCAGTGCCCACCGAATGGAAGCGCTGGTCTCCTGTGGCTTGCTTCTCACCTAGCTCACACTCTCCTTCTGAGCCTGAAGCCACTCACCCAGCTTCTGTCTTCAAGTTGCCATTTTCTTTGTTTTCTGTGTTTTAATTATATATTCTGTGTTTTAATCTATATCCTTTACTATTGAGAGAAAGAAGATTATTTTTTCATCTTTGACTCCCCGGCAGCTAATACCGTACTTGACATATAGGAACTAAAAACATATGTGCTGCATGAATGAGTGAGCGAAAATACAAGAAGTCACTAACTTACTGTGGTGATTTTTGATTCCCCAAGAACTCTCTGGGGTCCAGCACTGAGGTGGCTGCTTTCCTTGTCCTCCCCAAGGACAACACGGAGGCTCAACACGGAGCCACAGAGCAGCCACAGTCTCCAAGAAGTATCTCATAAATTACTCATGTCAGATTCTGAGTTCACCAACACAGCAGTCCATCTACCACCACAAGTCCCATGCAAAACTGTGCATGCATCTGTAGGCACTTTCTGCAAGAAGGTCCTTTATTTCCCTCAGATTCTGAAAGGGATCCATGGCCCCCCAAAAGCTCTACATTCACAGACTTAAAGAATCAGAAAACCTGAGACCTGGAAAGGTTTCCTCTGCCCTCCCTGACACAGAGCAGGACAGAGCGGGGCGGGGGCACTGCAGGTGTGAGTTCTGCTGACTAACAAGCATCATTGCTCTGCTTTATGGGAACAGATAAATCACCAGGATTTAAAGAATCCCAGTCCTCGGAACGCTCTTGAGCTTGACAGCAAGCACATTTTTTCCACCAAGTCAACATCTCCAGAAGGAGCAGCCAAGCCCTGTCGAAGGAAAAGAAAAGAGGCTTGGAGCAAGATTAAAGAAATAAATAAAGTACAATCTGCAAGCTGGGAAAACAGGCTCATCCTATCATGGTACTAACCTGCTTGGTTCTGGGAAGGGAGGAAAAGAACAAGGTGATGCCCCTTGTCAGCCCTGATCCCAGATGCTCTGCTGTGAGAAGGGGCTTTTCATCTCAACTCATACAGGGGAATTCAGGGGAGCGGGGCGCTGCCTCTGAGCCTGAAGGAGCACTCAGCTCTGCGTTTCTGTTCAGGGAAATAGCACCTACCTGCATCTCCTTCAGCATCATCCAGAAAATATTCCTCATCATAAAAGGCCTGGCTTGAGTACCTGGTTTAGCAGGGCCTTGCCCCACACTGAAACTGGCCCCGGGCCTGTCCCTGCCTGTCTCCAGAACAGAATCTCTCTACCTCAACATTATTGACATCTGGGACCAGATAATTCTTTTTTTAAAAAAAAGATTTTATTTATTTGAGAGAGAGAGAGAGAGCAAGAGGCTGAGCATGAGCAGAGCGAAGGGGCACAGGGAGAGGGAGAAGCAGGCTTCCCACTGAGCAGGGAGCCCTTTGTGGGGCTCAATCCCAGGACCCTGGGATCATGACCTGAGCCAAAGGCAGATGCTCAATGGACTGAGCCACCCCAGCATGGGGCCAGGTAATTCTTTGCTGTGGATGGGTGTCCTGGGCATTTAGGCTATGTAGCAGCATCCTTTATCAATAAAGCAGCCTTCATTCACCAGATGCTGGGAGTACTCCCTGTCCCACCCCAAGCTGTGACAACCAAGCCTTTGTCAAGGGTGCCCTAAAGAACAAAACTGCCTGAAAACAGATGATCTAAGACCTGCCAACTCTGTCTCAGGGAACACCAGTAGGAAGGAATGCTAGGTGTTACTTAGACAAAAACAGGATACTTGTCAATAGTTTAGGGAAATGCCGTATTAAACAAAGACAAACAGGACTCTTTCCTGATGGATTTCTCAGAGTCTGAAACAGATCAGGGTGTACCAAGAATCTGAGTGGAAAACATAATACCCAGAATTTCCCCAAAGGCACTTGGCTGCACAGTCCTTTTATCTCAGAGCATTTAGGATTAGTATTCCAAGGGATTTACTTTTGGAAACACTTCTGTGAGGCAAAACTGGAAATGTACCTCTGAGGCAGACATGCCTGGAGGAAGGCATGAAGAAGCCAGGAGCAGCCTACGGACACAGAACTTTCCTCATTTCAATTTATCTCACAACCCCAGACTTCATCATTAGAGATTAATTTTTTGAGAACCAATTTAGACCTTCAGTCTTCAAAAGTTCCCAAATATTCTGGAAGATACTAAAGCTATAAATCACCATTAGCTGACACTTTGTTCCCAGATAAGGTTATCAGAGACTTTCCCCACAGTGACAGATGACTACATCCAAAGGTCTATGGGGAATGGGAAACCCCAGAGGCACTTGGGCTGGAAAGAGAGTAAAAAGGAAAGAAATAAGGGAAGAGGACACCAAAACAAACCTCTCCTACTTCCCCCTTCTGGCCAGGGCTGCCGCTGAGGTAATATTCACATTCACAGCCTACACACACAGCCTTCAGAAAGGTCGGACATGGTGGGAAGAGTGTCTTATAAGAGGGCTTAGATTTGTGGTGTGTAAAATAGATTTAAAATACTATTATTCTAATAAACAGGTTTCCTTTTGATTTCCACACATTTCAGAGACCATAAACATTAAAACTGAGAAGGACCTTGAATTATCTAACCCTATTTTTTTTTTTTTTTTTTTTTTAGTAGGCTCCACACACAGCATGCAGCCAGTGGCAGGGCCTGAACTCACGACCCTGAGGTCAAGACCAGAGCCAAGACCAAGAGTCAGACTTTTAACCAACTGAGCCACCCAGACTCCCCCTGATCCTATTCTTTTCTAAACACGTTTATCTTTAAAAGCTATTTACTCAAAGCCCAATATATAAAACACAAAATTGTAAATATTCTCATTTAGTATGGGCTGGAGTCCCACCCAACCCTTAACCCCTACCTTATCCTCCCTTGAAGAACCTTCTAGAAAGCCCAAGGTTCTCAGCAAACATTGGAAACCCAGTCCCCACATTTCATAGGACAAGGAAAGGGAGGCCCCTTCAAATTATGTGGCTTGCCTGGGACCCCAAAACTTCTCAGTAGGAGTCAGGAGAAGAACTGACTCTCAACCTCACACTCTCCTCATCTCACCACATGTTGACTAATGCAAGAAAGAGAACACCAACCCCATAAGAGAAGAAGCTGCCTTAGAATGGAGTGATCTCCTTTCTGTAGGCATGCCAGGAGGGACTGGAGGCCATGTATAAGGTCTGGTGGCCTCACTGTTGTGAGGAGCTAGACATTTGTGTGGTCTCTTCTCAAAGGCTCCTGAGCACTGTCCCATCCTACCTCATAGTAGTCACAGGATGCCCGAGGAAGCCCACTCTTAAGAAGCGACGCAGCCCCACACCAAGGGGAGCCCTTGCCCATTCTCCCTGGCCCCCAAGCCACGGCCTTCTGACAGAAGCAGGCCAGCTAACATGAACAGTGGGTGCAGCGTGAGTGAGCGATGGTGCACCACCAGGTAACACACACCTAAGCCAAGTCAACAACTTCAGGCTCAGTGCGTGTCGGGCAGAAATAGGACAGTGACTGCCAGTCACAGGAAATATCATCAGGGAGGTTTAAAATAATAAAGCTGCCTCAGAACTCATAATACAAATGATCCATGAACAAGATGGCAGCCGCTGCTCCAGATTACAGAGCTATGGAAGGGCAGCTCAGCCCGGATGTGCTTGCAAGTGTGTTTATGGGCATACTCATGCAGGCCGAGACACACAAGCACACTGTCCACCACCAGAAACACCACCAGCAGTGTGTCTCCTTTACCTGAGGTTAGGAGACCCCACTGTGCAAATGCTGGCAGGGGAAGAAGGCAGACCCAGAGAAGAGGAGCGGGAAGATCTGCCCTGAGACCAAAGACCAGCCCCACTATACGTGCCCAGACCAGGCCTGAGGGTCAGCAAAAGAAAATGGGGGCCCCAGATGAACTCTACCAATCATCTGCTGTTGCCTTCTGGAAGACAGGAAAGGAATCCTGATATTGGGCGATTAGTGAGCGAAAGTGACACAGCCAAATGTTCTTAGTTATTATGGCTTTTTAGGACGGTTTTTTTTTATTCACTCTGTGTGTTTGTCTTTTTTCCATGGTGTGTGTGTTTATGTGTGTGCGCACGCACGCGTGCATATTTTCTCCTAACACAAGCTAGTGGGTGACTCAAAGCCCCTCCTCTGAAAGGCCCAGAATACAGCCAATCCCACGTCATGCACTCCCTCTCTGGGATTCTCAGAGATGGCTCCTGGCAAGGGCCTCTGAAATATCAAGCTCTGGGTCACACATATCACATACAAACAGGTGACATTCTGTGGGGTGGGCAGCTGTGGTGGAGGGGACGAGTCCCCTCTCCCAGCCTCACAAGCGTTTCAAACCCGAGCTCTTCCACTTAGCAGCTGTGTGATAAGCAAGCTACTTAACATCTCTGGGTTTCAGCTGACTTACAGTTGACTACTGGGAGATCCCATGACATCTAAATGTGTGTATGAGCTCTGGAAACTTCTACAGATGTTAGATGTCAGGACTACAGCTGAACCTGCCTATAGAGTTTCCTACTACCTCTAATCTCCAGGGACACTCATTTTTTGTGCAGAACACATCTATGTTGCTACAACAGTGTTCTCCATTTATTACTATCAGTACCAGTATGTACAGCTAATAAAGCTGCATACCATCTCTCAGAGCAATGCCACTGCTGCCTGATACTAGAGGGTATTTTGTTGAGTAGTGCTGGCAACAGTACTAATCATAATATTCTCTAGCTTGTGCCCACATGTTGCTATTCTCTCCCTAAGAAGACACTGATCTCCTGAACAGAGATCCTATCTGACGCTTCTGTATCCCTTATAAGATGAGGATCATCTGACAGGCTCTCAGCAAATGTGTGATTGACAAAAGTCACAGGGAACTCCTGGTGGATGCCACCTGGCTGGCACGGGCCTGGCCCCTGGAAGGGAACTGGTCTGAGAGCCTCCTTTCAGCATATTCTGGCCGACAGTCCTCATTTCCCATCCCACTTGGAGAGCCATGTCCAAGCCTATTACCACACAGAAGGAAAACAGGCTTTTGGATCAGACGACCCTCCAGATCCAAACAAGGAAAAGAACCAGACCTGGCCATCTCATTGAACTATCTGGTCCATCTGGAAACCAGAGAAGCTCACCAGGGCTCCTGACCCTATGCGGCACATGAGCACATGTCATTCACGTTTGGCCAAAACCGAGCACGGACAGGTTCGGGGTTAAAGGTGAGAGAGCTGAGGGTTGTGCCCAAGGTTATTAATAGCTTCCCTCTCCACCTCTTCCCCGTTGCCTTGTCAACTCAGGGTGACCTCCACAAGTCACAGCCCGAGAGGACGCTGATGATTATTACAAGGATCATACTGGTGTGTGTGCTCACAGATGCCACTGGACCTGTGACATGCTGCTTCTCTTGCGTCTGTAATTCAGTGACTCCAGCCAAAAGTACTCCTGTCATCAAATTACGCTCGGCTTTTTCTCCCCTCTGCCTCTGTACTCAGGGCAACCCTTTCCCATCCTCCATAACACAGCCAGGTTTTTGTACCTCCCTCGCCCCCGTCCCACCACTCGCCTCCCTTCTCCTTCCCACAAGCAAACTAGCAATGTGCTTAAGGTTAACATGCCCGCCAAGCCTCCCTCTGATGAATGACAGGTTAATGATGTGCACATCTCCTAATAAGCATGTTAGTCAGCACTTACACCGCCTTCGTCAACTGGCACAGGGTAGTGCAGGGTGAGGCTTGTGTGCGTGGGAAAGACAGGGCGTGCAAAGGGGCCTCCCCTTCCATCCTCTCTAATCAGACACACCCGGGAGGCAAAAGCTGCTCAGGAACATGACAACCAGCAGCAGGGGTCACTGTGCCCCCACAAGAAAGGAGAAGGCAGCCTACCAGAAGGAAGGATCAACATCTCAGGGGTTGGCTGATACCTAGGCAAGGAAGAAGCCATTTCCAAGATCCCAAAATGCCTTTCTGAGACAGCAGCTGGACACTGCAGGGGCTGGGAGCTGCCCCACACCCTCGGGGGTGCTCCCCTGGATTGACAGTATCACTTAGGAGGGTCCTTAATATTCTGCTTCTCTCAGATGTTTTCATGTGTTCCTTGATGCAAATTCTCCCAGCGTTTTCAGCTATGTGTGTCTCCTCTGGCTGCTTAGACAACAGACGTCTGATTCCCGCCCTTCTATAACTGAGAATTTCTGAATATGAGAACATATTAAGTATAATAGTGCCAGAAGGCTGCTCTAAGAAATGACCACAACTTGGTGGCTTAAAAACAATACCAATTTCTTTTCTTTCTTTTTTCTCTCTCTCTCTCTCTCTTTTTTTTTTTTTTTTGAGAGGGAGAAATAGAATCTCAAGCAGACACCACGCCCAGCATGGAACCCAAGGTGGGGCTCGATCTCACAACCCTAAGATCATGACCTGAGCCAAAACCAAGAGTCAGATGCTTAACTAACTGAGTCAACCTCCCGATTTATTCTCTTACAGTTCGTAAAGTCAGAGGTCAAAAATGGGTCATACCGAACGAAAGTCAAGGTGCCAGCCAGGCTTCTGGAGGGTCAGGGAGAATCTGAGTCCTTGCCTGTTTAACCTTCCAGAGGTCAGCAGCATTCTTTAGCCAGTGACCCCTTCCTCAAATCTCCAACCTCTGGCTTCCAGGGTCGGTCTCCTACTTCCCCCTTGTTAAAAGGATCCCTGTGGTGGTGTCCAGCCCACCTAGATAATCCCAGATAATCTCCCCATCTCAAGACCCTTCACTAAATCAGCTCTGCAAAGTCCCTTCTGCCACGTAGGATAACATAAACATGTTCCAGAGATGAGGATGTGACCCTGGGGGGCCAGGGTCTGACCCACCACAGTGAGAGTACCTAAAATGTGTCGCAGCTATAAAACAGGGTCACTGTGAAGCCAAGTGGAAAAGATACTGCAAAAACACTTAACAGGGAGCCTGGCGCATCAGTGGTAGATGACTGGTCGGCGTCCCAGTCACCAAACACAGGGAACTCATGGGACAGGTCTGAACACCCATTGTTGACCGGGAGCTCGGATGCAGATTATCTCCCTGTATGCTCACTGCCTGCTGTGAGATGTATGTGATCGGCCCTCTTTTCGAGGATGAGAAAACAGGCTCAGAGAGTATGTGGCTTTGTCTAAGGTCACAAGTTGACAAAGGGCCAAGCTAAGGTTAAGATCCAGATTGATCTGAATTGGCAAATAACAAACGTTCAACCAGCACTATTACCCAGCCTATTATGTTACCCTATCAGGCTCCCTAGCCCCACTGGTGATCCTGATTCCATATAGAGGGAGCGGGGCCTGGAAAGACAGCTCATCCTTGAACAGTGTGGGAATGCCAATGCTTCGTGCAGCCAAAACTCTGCATTTAAGTTTTTATTCCCCCCAAAATTACTAATAGTCTACTATTAATCAGGAGCCTTATGGATAGCCAATTAACACATACATTGTATGCTATATTTACTGTACACTGTACTCTTACAATAGAGTAAGCTAGAGAAAAGATGTTATTAAGGAAATCATAAGGGAAAGGAAATGTGTCTATAGCACTATACTGTATTTACCGGGGGGGAAAAAGGCGCATATAAGTGGACCCACGCAGTATAAACCTACACGGTTCAACCAGTTCAACCGTCAACTGTGTGTGTGCTTTTCACAAGCTAACCATGTTCCTTCCGATGCTTGGGCAAGTTTATAAAACAGGAGACTGATCCACCCCCAAAATAACAACAGTATCCTCTCTGCGGTCATAGTCAACTCTCATCCCTTTCAAACACACACTCCTACACCCACAGACACACACATACACAGTTTCTAACAACAGCACTATCGACATAACTCTGTGATTTTATCCCGTGCATCACAGGATAGTTGACGGCCTCCAGGGGCCTCCACCCACTAGACACCAGGAGCGCCCTCCCCAGCCCTGGGGCTCCCAGGAGAAGGGCAGGGCCACAGACACCTGCAAGCCCAGGGCTCCACTGAGGCCTGGCCGTGTGCAGGGAGTCAAAGTCTCTGCTCCCCAGTACCCCCATTTCTCTCCCTCGTTCTGTGAGCATCTCCATGTCTCCCTCCCTCTAGGCTTTTCTTTGTCTCTCCACTGCCATATAACACGAAGGAACTAATCAAGGCTTTGTGAGGCTTCCCCCCCCCCTCCACTGCAGAGTAAGCCCAGGTAGTTTTATTTTGATTAAAGCTGATACCTTCAGTGAAGACAGTACAGGAAAGTTCTCTGAGTCCTGAGATATAAGATTATTAAAATTTTGCCTGACCCAAGTTCTCGGAGAAGGATAAGCTGATACAGCGATCTTCAGTAAAGAACCAAGAACAGGCTGGTTCTCAGAGGCAGGCATGTTGCCTGTTTGAATTCCGGGCTGCCCTTTATGAAAAGATAAAAAGACAACCTTCCGTGCAAACTTTATTTGATGTAATTATTTGGCAAGGATGTCCAACACAGAGCAGGCACTTAATTCCATTTCAAATTAATCTTATTTCACTAGCAGAGTGTGACCTGAAAAAGAAAATGTTTTAAAAAGCCAACAACAAAAATACCCAAATATTAAGCATAAATGTCTTGTCCCATTTTCAATAGGCAAATGCAATTGACTTTCAGATGAGGGCTTCATGCCAACTCTAACTACCCTTGCAATGTCTTGGCAACATTTAGGCTGGCCTAGCAGAAAGAACTCAAAACAGACCTAAGAATTCCCCAGCCTAGGGGAGTGCCAGAAAAGTCCGTGGAGTGTGAGGAGGGCACTCGATGGCCTACAGGAGACCTGAGAAAACCGTGCAGAGCTCACTCCCTCCAGAAAACCTCCCCCCACCACTACAGACTCCCACCAACCCTCTCTTTACATGCCTTGGCGTGACCACAGGCCCCTCACATCCAGGTAGACCCTGGCCTTATAA
>ML112091.1:0-52505 GCA_003697995.1 Taxidea taxus jeffersonii
AGTCAGCTTTAAATATCTACTGAGTGCAAAATAAATTTCAGGTATATTTCACTTTACCATTCAGATGTAAATAAGTTTCAGATCAAACCACTCCAGTCAAATAAGATTTTGTCTACCCTTTCTTTTTTCTTTCTTCCCCAACTCTAGAGCAGTCAGAGTAGCCTCTCAGAGGCAGGAGGATAGCTAAGAAGTCTCCACCCTTCCCTGATGGAGGTTTTTCAATCCGAGAGAAGCTGAGGGACAGGAGGAAGCTGCCCTCTGCCTGAACAAGGAGGTGACCCCTCTTGAAACTTACCAACCACACCCTTACTGACCTAGGCCTGTGAAAATGTGCAGGAGGCACTCTCTTTTGCCCCACACTTCCTCCTCCTTCCTTAACCCCACTCTTGTTTTTCTTTTTTATTATCATCTACAAAGGATTTCTGATATTTCTTGAAAAAATTGCCAGGGTCTATGCTAACTCCATTATCTAAACCAATTAAGTCAACTGGATGTCACTGGAAGCAAACAGCACGAAGAGGGCATGAGTAGGTTTGAACATCAACACCTCACTTCTAGGCTACTAGGTGTGTTCAGTTTTGTTTTGTTTTTTTTACTTTCACCAGACACTTCATGATGTATCATTCTTCACATGAATCCATGGGCTGAAGAAAAGGTAATGAAGAACATTGATGATGTATTGGAAATTAGTGACCATTCATGCAATTGAACAAAAAAAAAAGACAAAACATTGGAAATGGACTTTGTGGTTAAAGAAACTTTGGGTACTGGAAATACCACGGAGATTAAGCCTCTCTTAATCTTCCATTTATCATTCAGAGATGACATCTCCTTTTCTTCACCTACTTAAGGTGTATGAGGCAAGGAGGGCAGGTTCTCTTTGAAGGCTACAAGTTTAACCTGCTAGTTCAGTTTCTCTTTACCATCAGCAAGAAGAAAAATTATGGATGCATATACATTACTTACAAATAAATTCAAGAATGTGATTCTCTTTTCTTCTCCACAGCAACTCCAAAGTCTCACTCAGCTTTTCAAAGACAAGTTAAGTAATAGATACTTCATTTTGCAAATATATTTCTGAAATTGTTTCCAGCCCCAGGATCATTTAAGGTAAATGATCATCTCTCTCTCACAGGTTTTCTCTTAACTGAGTAAAAACTAGGTATAGTTTCTAAGACTTTCTGAAATAAGACTGTTAGGATTTATAAGGAACTTTAATAGAAGGTTTTGACCTACTTAAAAGGAATGGGTCAGAAGTTTTAGGCGTCTGTTGTCAGTTTAATTAACACCACCTTCCAGAATAGTGTAGTGCAAAAGTTCTGGTATCTTCAGAACTTTCGTTCAAACATTGTGATAAGCAGAAGATACATTAGGAAGACCTCAGTGTTCATCTTAGCACAATGTCCAGGCTTAATGCCTCATCCTCTGAATGGCTTACTTTGACATTGTTCTTTTCAGGCCAATGAATCAACAACAATTTACTAAGATTATTTTAAAATGGTTACTCATACATGAGATCATCATACTGGTACCCTGCCATATGCTATTAAATTGTCTCGGTTCACAGGATACACTTTCAGTTAGAGTGTGAACAGTTAAAGCTCAGGAGTAGGTCACAATGACAAGAGACCAAGATGACAGCTTTGTTACCTGGGGTAAAATAAGTAAAATCCCAATGCTGCATTGGACAAGGATGATGCTTCCTCTGGGCTCCCAACCTTACTAACAAACATTAAAAATTAGGACTAAAATGTGAAGTAGTATTCCTCATTCACAGCTGGTAAGATTGTAAATTAGTACAACAACTTTGGAAATTTGTTTGTAATTACCTACTGAAGTTGACATTTATACCAAGAGACATATTCAAAACCGTCCATGGTAGTGATATTTGTAAGAGCCCCCATATGGAAATGACTCAGATTTTCATGAACAGCAGACTGATTTTTTAGGGTGGTGTATTCATACAATGGAGCAGCATTCAGTGATGGAAATAAAATTACAGTTACTTGCAACCACTTGGATGACATTTCTTTTTTAAATAGAATTTTTTTTTTAAAGATTTTATTTATTTGTCAGAGAGAGTGAGCACAGGCAGACAGAGTGGCAGGCAGAGGCAGAGGGAGAAGCAGGCTCCCTGCTGAGCAAGGAGCCCGATGCGGGACTCGATCCCAGGATGCTGGGATCATGACCTGAGCCGAAGGCAGCTGCTTAACCAATGAGCCACCCAGGCATCCCACATTTCTTAAACATAATGTTGACTGAAGGAATTTGCATAGATTAAAAACCTGAATATTTGGGGTGCCTGGGTGGCTCAGTGGGTTAAAGCCTCTGCTTTCGGCTCAGGTCATGATCCCAGGGTCCTGGGATCGAGCCCCACATCCCCACATAGGGCTCTCTGCTCAGTGGGGAGCCTGCTTCCCTTCCTCTCTCTCTGCCTGCCTCTCTGCCTCCTTGTGATCTCTGTCTGTCAAATAAACAAATAAAATCTTTAAAAAAAAACCTGAATATTCTCCTTATAAAAACATTCAAAAGTACGTAAAAATTATCTGTGTTGTTAGAAGTCAAGACAATGGTTTCTTTTGGGAAGGAGAGAAGGAGGAGCCATTGGGAAGGGCATGAGGGGGCTTCAGAGTACTGGCAAGGTTTTCTACCTGGAAGACAGTTACATGGCTGAGTTCATGTTGTGATATTTTATCAACCTGTACACATAGGATTTGTGCACTTGTCCCTATCTAGTGTTAGGCTTTAACTGGGGATGTTTAGTTTTAAAAGGAAGATATAAGTGTTAGTGAAATATCTTTGAAATAACTTAAATGTCTCAGGGAAAAAAACAATCAATGGTTCAGTAAAATTCTACATGTATTATTAATCTTAGCTTATAAAAGAGTCTCTTAAATTATTTTAATTAGTTAGGGGTTACCTAACTTGGAGATTTTCACTCTGTCAATTTTAACCTGTCAGCTGAGTACAGCTAGAGTTGGTTAAAGTTGGCAGTTAAGGAAATAGATTTTGAGGGGTCACACAATAACTTCTGATCTCCTACATGACAAGGTCACACTAATGACCACAAAGGTGAGATGTAACTAAGAAATATCCACAGGCTCCTTTTGGAGACTAGTTGTATGATGTTGAGCAAGTCACTTATTTTCTCTTGTCCCTCATCCTTAAAGAAGAATCATAATATCCATTTAAATGGGAACTAGATTACGTAGGTATGTATGTATTTTTAAATAACACGTATTATTTAGTTAATGGTAACTATTATCATGAATAGAACAAACTAACTTATTTGCTAACAAATTAAATAAACTAAACTGATAAAAAAACGTAAGTTCTCAAGGTTTTCACTGCATGTTAAAATGTTCTGGGATGCCTGGGTGGCTCAGTTGGTTAGGCAACTGCCTTCAGCTCAGGTCATGTTCTCAGGGTCCTGGGATCAAGCCCTGCAGTGGGCTCCCTGCTCAGCTCATCTCTCTCTTCCTCTGTGATCTCACTCTCACTCTCTAAATAAATAAGTAAGTAAATAAATAAACAAATAAAATGTTCCAAAAGTACAATCCTGGCCCCCCAAAATAACTGGTCTATCTCAAAATGTCTGGAGTGCTGGAGCGGGTATTCTCTGTGGCTCCAGATACTTTCTTCGGAATCTAAGCTAATGAATGTGCCCCTAAGACTTACTTGGTACTACAGTTTAGCTAGTGTCCCCTGCATGAGGACTTCGGGCCTCCGTCAATGACTTTCACTTGAACTTTTATCATGGAATGCTTCTAGGAAAAGGGTAGAATGGGGTGAGGAGTCAAGATAGCGGAGAAGTAGCAGGCTGAGACGACATCAGGCAGCAGGAGATCAGCTAGATAGCCTATCAAACCATTCCGAACACCTACGAATCCAACAGGAGATTGAAGAGAAGAAAAACAACAATTCTAGAAACAGAAAATCGACCACTTTCTAAAAGGTAGGACCAGCGGAGAAGTGAATCCAACCCGACGGGAAGATAGACCCCGAGGGGAGGGGCCGGCTCCCAGCAAGCAGCGGAGCACAAAATCAGGACTTTTAAAAGTCTGCTCCATGGAGGGACATCACTCCAGAGGCTAAACTGGGGTGAAGACCTCACGGGGACAGCGTGGACTCAGGTCCCGCGGGTCACAGAAGGTTCGGGGGTGTCTGAGTGTCGCAGAGCTCACAGGTATTAGAGCAGGGAACCCGGCTGTGGAGACAGAGCCAAGGAGTGAGCTCTCAGGGTGTCCTAGAGCCGTGGTCTGTGACACAGGCCAGTGCTCTGTGCGAGGGGTCCCCACAAGATCCGGGGAGACTCCGACCTGGGAGAGCTCAGGGATCTACGGGGTTCGGAGACTCCAGGTGGGACTCTGCCAGAAACAGAGATGCTTGGTCACAGGCTGGGTGAACTTGGAGTGCAGCCAGAAGCCAGTGAGATGGGACTGATTACACACGATTTTCTCCAAGCGCGGCTGGAGGCTGGGGAGACGGGAGTGATTAAACGCTTTTCTCTGAAGGCACACTGAAGACTGGGGCCCCGAGCTCTCGGCTACTCTGAGCTGGAGATTGGGAGGCCGCCATTTTCATTCCCGTCCTCCGGAACTCTACGGAAAGCGTTCAGGGAACAAAAGCTCCCGAAAGCGAACCTGAGAGGATTACTTAGCCCGGCCCCTGGAAAGGGCGGTGCAATTCCGCCTGGGGCAGAGACACTTGAGAATCACTACAACAGGCCCCTCCCCCAGAAGATCAACAAGAAATCCAGCCAAGACCAAGTTCACTTAACAAAGAGAACAGCGGATTCTTACCTGGGCAAAATGACAAGGCGGGAAAACTCACCACAAAAAAAAAGAACAGGAGGCAGGACCGAAGGCTAGGGACCTAATAAATACAGACATTGGTAATATGTCAGATCTGGAATTCAGGACGACGATTCTCAAGGTTCTAGCCGGGCTCGAAAAAGGCATGGAAGATATTAGAGAAATCCTGTCAGGAGAAATAAAAGCCCTTTCTAGAGAAATAAAAGAACTAAAATCTAATTAAGTTGAAATAAAAAAAGCTATTAATGAGGCGCAATCAAAAATGGAGGCTCTTACTGCTAGGATAAATGAGGCAGAAGAAAGAATTAGTGATATAGAAGACCAAATGACAGAGAATAAAGAAGCTGAGCAAAAGAGAGACAAACAACTACTGGACCACGAGGGGAGAATTCGAGAGATAAGTGATACCATAAGACAAAACAACATTAGAATAATTGGGATTCCAGAAGAAGAAGAAAGAGAAATAGGAGCAGAAGGTATACTGGAGAGGATTATTGTAGAGAATTTCCCTAATATAGCAAGGGGAACAAGCATCAAAATCCAGGAGGCCCAGAGAACACCTCTCAAAATCAATAGGAATCGACCCACACCCCGCCATCTAATAGTAAAATTTACAAGTCTTAGCGACAAAGAGAAAATCCTGAAAGCAGCACGGGACAAGAAGTCTGTAACATACAATGGTAAAAATATTAGATTGGCAGCAGACTTATCCACAGAGACCTGGCAGGCCAGAAAGAACTGGCATGATATATTCAGAGCACTAAACGAGAAAAACATGCAGCCAAGAATACTTTATCCAGCTAGGTTATCATTGAAAATAGAAGGAGAGATTAAAAGCTTCCAGGACAAACAAAAACTGAAAGAGTTTGTAAACACCAAACCAGCTCTACAGGAAATATTGAAAGGGGTCCTCTAAGCAAAGAGAGACCCTAAAAGTATTATCAGAAAGGAACAGAGACAATATACAGTAACAGTCACCTTACAGGCAATACAATGGCACTAAATTCATATCTCTCAATAGTTACCCTGAACATAAATGGGCTAAATGCCCCAATCAAAAGACACAGGGTTTCAGAATGGATAAAAAAACAAAACCCATCAATATGCTGCCTACAAGAAACTCATCTTAGACCTGAAGACACCTCCAGATTGAAAGTGAGGGGGTGGAAAACAATTTACCATGCTAATGGACATCAGAAGAAAGCTGGGGTGGCAATCCTTAGATCAGATCAATTAGATTTTAAGCCAAAGACTATAATAAGAGATGAGGAAGGGCACTATATCATACTCAAAGGGTCTGTCCAACAAGAAGATCTAACAATTTTAAATATCTATGCCCCTAACATGGGAGCAGCCAACTATATAAACCAATTAATAACAAAATCAAAGAAACACATTGACAAGAATACAGTAATAGTAGGAGACTTTAACACACCCCTCACTGAAATGGACAGATCATCCAAGCAAAAGATCAACAAGGAAATAAAGGTCTTAAATGACACACTGGACCAGATGGACATCACAGATATATTCAGAACATTCTATCCCAAAGCAACAGAATACACGTTCTTCTCTAGTGCCCATGGAACATTCTCCAGAATAGATCACACCCTGGGTCATAAATCAGGTCTCAACCGGTATCAAAAGATTGGGATCATTCCCTGCATATTTTCAGACCACAGTGCTCTGAAGCTAGAACTCAATCACAAGAGGAAATGTGGAAAGAGCACAAATACATGGAGACTCAACAGCATCCTTCTAAAGAATGAATGGGTCAACCAGGAAATTAAAGAAGAATTGAAAAAAACCATGGAAACAAATGATAATGAAAACATAACGGTCCAAAATCTGTGGGACACAGCAAAGGCAGTCCTGAGAGGAAAATATATAGTGATACAAGCCTATCTCAAGAAACAGGAAAGGTCTCAAATACACAACCTAACCCTACACCTAAAGGAGCTTGAGAAAGAACAACAAAGAAAGCCTAAACCCAGCAGAAGAGAAATAATAAAGATCAAAGCAGAAATCAATGAAATAGAAACCAAAAAAACAATAGAACAAATCAATGAAACTAGGAGCTGGTTCTTTGAAAGAATTAATAAGATTGATAAACCCCTGGCCAGACTTATCCAAAAGAAAAGAGAAAGGACCCAAATAAATAAAATCATGAATGAAAGAGGAGAGATCACAACCAACACCAAAGAAATACAAACAATCCTAAGAACATATTATGAACAACTCTATGCCAACAAATTCGACAATCTGGAAGAAATGGATGCTTTCCTAGAGACATATCAACTGCCAAAACTGAACCAGGAAGAAATAGAAAACCTGAATAGGCCCATAACCAGTAAGGAGATTGAAAAACTCATCAAAAATCTCCAAACAAGCAAAAGCCCAGGGCCAGATGGCTTCCCAGGGGAATTCTACCAAACATTTAAAGAAGAATTAATTCCTATTCTCCTGAAACTGTTCCAAAAAATAGAAATGGCAGGAAAACTTCCAAACTCATTTTATGAGGCCAGCATCACCTTGATCCCCAAACCAGACAAGGATCCCATCAAAAAAGAGAATTACAGACCAATATCCTTGATGAACACAGATGTGAAAATTCTCACCAAAATACTAGCCAATAGGATCCAACAGTACATTAAAAGGATTATTCACCACAACCAACTGGGATTTATTCCAGGGCAGCAGGGTTGGTTCAACATCTGCAAATCAATCAATGTGATACAATACATTAACAAAAGAAAGAACAAGAACCATATGATACTCTTGATAGATGCTGAAAAACATTTGACAAAGTACAACATCCCTTCCTAATCAAAACTCTTCAAAGTGTAGAGATAGAAGGCAATACCTCAATATTATCAAAGCCATCTATGAAAAACCCACTGCAAGTATCATTCTCAATGGAGAAAAACTGAGAGCTTTTCTGTTAAGGTCAGGAACACGGCAGTGATGTCCGCTATCACCACTGCTATTCAACATAGTACTAGAAGTCCTAGCCTCAGCAATCAGACAACAAAAAGAAATTAAAGGCATCCAAATCGGCAAAGAAGAAGTCAAACTATCGCTCTTTGCAGATGATATGATACTATATGTGGAAAACCCAAAAGGCTCCACTCCAAAACTGCTAGAGCTTGTACAGGAATTCAGTAAAGTGTCAGGATATAAAATCAATGCACAGAAATCAGTTTCATTTCTTTTTTTTTTTAAGATTTTTATTTATTACTTATTTAACATACAGAGATCACAAGTTGGCAGAGAGGCAGGCAGAGAGAAAGGAAGGGAAGCAGGCTCGCTGCCGAGCAGAGAGCCCGACACGGGGCTTGATCCCAGGACCCTGGGATCATGACCCGAGCTGAAGGCAGAGGCCTAACCCACTGAGCCACCCAGGAGCCCCTCAGTTGCATTTCTTTACACCAACAACAAGAAAGAAGAAAGAGAAATTAAGGAGTCAATCCCATTTACAATTACACCCAAAACCATAAGATACCTAGGAATAAACCTCACCAAAGAGGCAAAGAATCTATACTCAGAGAACTATAAAGTACTCATGAAAGAAATTGAGGAAGACACAAAGAAATGGAAAAATGTTCCATGCTCATGGATTGGAAGAATAAATATTGTGAAAATGTCTATGCTACCTAAAGCTATCTACACATTTAATGCAATGCCTATCAAAATCCCATCCAATTTTTTCAAAGAAATGGAACAAATAATCCTAAAATTTATATGGAACCAGAAAAGACCTCGAATAGCCAAAGGAATATTGAAAAAGAAAGCCAAAATTGGTGGCATCACAATTCCAGACTTCAAGCTCTACTACTAAGCTGTCATCATCAAGACAGTATGGTACTGGCACAAAAACAGACACATAGATCAATGGAACAGAATAGAGAGCCCAGAAATAGACCCTCAACTCTATGGTCAACTCATCTTCGACAAAGCAGGAAAGAACATCCAATGGAAAAAAGATAGCCTCTTCAACAAATGGTGTTGGGAAAATTGGACAGCCATATGCAGAAAAATGAAATTGGACCATTTCCTTACACCACACACGAAAATAGACTCAAAATGGATGAAGGACCTCAACGTGAGAAAGGAATCCATCAAAATCCTTGAGGAGAACACAGGCAGCAACCTCTTCGACCTCAGCCGCAGCAACTTCTTCCTAGGAACAACGCCAAAGGCAAGGGAAGCAAGGGAACAAATGAACTATTGGGACTTCATCAAGATCAAAAGCTTTTGCACAGCAAAGGAAACAGTCAACAAAACCAAAAGACAAATGACAGAATGGGAGAAGATATTTGCAAACGACATATCAGATAAAGGGCTAGTATCCAAAATCTATAAAGAGCTTAGCAAACTCAACACCCAAAGAACAAATAATCCAATCAAGAAATGGGCAGAGGACATGAACAGACATTTCTGCAAAGAAGACATCCAGATGGCCAACAGACATATGAAAAAGTGCTCCACATCACTCGGCATCAGGGAAATACAAATAAAAATCACAATGAGATACCACCTCCCACCAGTCAGACTGGCTAAAATGAACAAGTCAGGAAATGACAGATGCTGGTGAGGATGTGGAGAAAGGGGAACCCTCCTACACTGTTGGTGGGAATGCAAGCTGGTGCAACCACTCTGGAAAACAGCATTGAGGTGCCTCAAAAAGTTGAAAATAGAGCTACTCTATGACCCAGCAACTGCACTACTGGGTATTTACCCTAAGGATATGAACGTAGTGATCCAAAGGGGCACGTGTACCCAAATGTTTATAACAGCAATGTCCACAATAGCCAAGTTATGGAAAGAACCTAGATGTCCATCAACAGATGAATGGATAAAGAAGAGGTGGTATATATATACAATGGAATACTATGCAGCCATCAAAAGAAATGAAATCTTACCATTTGCGACGACATGGATGGAACTAGAGCATATTATGCTTAGTGAAATAAGTCAACTGGAGAAAGGCAACTATCACATGATCTCCCTGATATGAGGAAGTGGAGATGCAATGGGTGTGGGGGTTAAGGTGTTAGGAAAAGAAAAAATGAAACAGGATGGGATCGGGAGGGAGACAAACCAAAAGAGACTCTTAATGTCATAAAACAAACTGAGGGGGGTACGGGGAGAGAGGGGTTTGGAGAGAGTGTTGGGGTTACATTATATGTTTAAATAAAAAAGCTTAAATTAAAAAAATAAATAAATAAAATAAAATAGGAAACAGTATAAAAAAGGATAGAATGGAAAAGAAGATAAGACATGATCACTGGAAGGGCAAAAAGAACATCATTATTAACATAAACAGGGACAAGGGAAGAAAATATGTAATTCCTGCATATTCACAGAATCCCTTGAAAGAACATGTAGATTAGGAATGTGGTACATGATATGTCACGGGAAAACTTGTACATGAACAGTACAACCAAGAGGGCACAACCTAAACAATAATATCTTGAATGGGTATAAATTAGAGCTTTTGATTAAAAAAAATTTTTATTTATTTATTTGAGAGAGAGAGAGATAGCGAGGGAGAAAGAGAAAATGAGCAGTGGGGAGAAGGAGAAGCAGAATCCCCACTGAGCAGGCATCTCCTCATGGGGCTCAATCCTAGGACCCTGGGATCATGACCTGAGTCAAAGACAGCCACTTAACCGACTGAGCCACCCAGGAGCCCCAACCTTTTAAATTCTTCTTTGAAGTAAAATTAATGATTTAATTCTTTAATTGTTAAAAAAAGCTTTTATCAGTCTCTCTGTTGTTTGTTTTTTACATCTGCAAAAAGTAAATCAGTCTGAAACTACTTATAAGAGGGAGCAAGTGAGTGAAATTAATATAGACCACTCTCCTTCCTGTGAGCCCAAAGTCTACTTAAAATCATGTCAGTTGTCTTCGGGGCTTTGAATTCCATTCAAATCATTTTCTACTACAACCATAGATCATTATAGGTAAAAAGAGATGATCAAGAGCTTATTCTGACCCAGTAGCCAGAAAGGGAAAGAATGACTGTCCTCATCTTATCTGTCTTTGGAACTTCCTCCAAAAAAATTTTTTTAACCTAAAAGTCTTAGTACTGACATAATTTAATTAAGCATGTGTGAAACTGCAGTGTTCCAGAATCTGAAATTGATATAATTAAAGTGAAATGCAAACTGTACACCTCTAATACCATTTTTTTAATGTCACACTCCATCACTTCTGCTTAATATCAAATCACAAGAGAGATTTTTCATCTGTTAATTGCATTTTACATGCCCTTCATCATTGGCCTTGAAGTAATTAAATTTGAAAAAAATTACAGAAGCAAGGAGTAAGGTCCAAAATAATCAAGTTCACTAAAGTTGCTTTCATTTAATAGTGTCTCTAGAAGATAAATTACCATTCATAGTTTCATTCTACTATAGCTTTTTTACTCTCAAAAATAGTTAGAAAAAAAGTTGAGGGATCTAGAGAAAGATTTTTATTTTCAGAATATTTGTGAAAATATAACAAGAAGCAAGCTGCTTGCTTCTAATACTGTGTTGTAGAAATTATTATTATTTATTGTCGAGTATACATTATTAGCAGAGAGTAACAATGAAATTATAATTTGTCAATTTTTATTATCCCCCAATCACGTGTCTCATGAGCTATAAAGGATTCTTGGCAAATTTATGGCTCAGGTATTCCCTGTAGACTTAGCCCACAGGACCCGAGAATCTGACTTCTTGTCAGTAAGAAACCTACCCATGACATTTTTGAGTGTTGGGTTGAGTCATATGAAATTATCCTATTTGTAGTTAAAATATGTCAAATCTAGGCAATTTCATGTAATAGAACCAAATAGCTGATGAGTTTTGGATATAAGCCCTTGGTATCCCTGGAAATATTGTTCTCCATTAAACTGATATGAATATATATTTTGGAACTATGATTTGATCAAGGGCTCTTCTGTTTACTATTCTCTATTGTTTCCCTATCCATTACTCCTTTTTCCTTTAGGCAATCAGCTTCTATTCTATCATCCCAATTGAGACTCCTCTCTCCAAAATCACTGATAATTATATAGGAAATGGCAAAATCCAAAAACCTTTTCCTATCACCTCAGCCTGTCTACAATCTTGGCCAATTTGATCATTCTCTCCTTTCAAAGTCTTTCTTCTTTCATGTCCATGTCACTGTATCACTCGTTTCATGACTTACCTTTCTAAATTTTTCTTTTCCATTTGATGCCTAAATGAAGGCATTCTATTAGTCTCAACTTTTATCCTTTTTCTTGCTCAACAGATTTATACTTTGACCTTAATCTTCTTCACCTAAGAGAATGAGCTCTTTTTCTGCTTTCTAGCTACCAAAACATAAACACTCAACTGCACTCTCCTTTCCTCTTACTCAAGAAAAATGTGCCCTTTTTCCTCAATTAGCAATCCCTCCTTGTGCAATCATCTGCCTTCCAACTATCCCACGGACACTGTCCTTTGTCCTACACCCTCAGCCCCTTCCTTGAGGCTCTTTCCTTTCAGAACATAAACTTGCTTGATTTTCTCCTATGATATTAAAGAGAAAAAAATCTCTTGACATTATGCCACCCTTTAGCCACAACCCTATATGTTTTTTTTCATCCACAGTCTCACTTAAATATTCTGACTTATTTTAGTCTTTGTCTCTTTATAACTTGTATTACCTAATATCTTAGGTTGGGCAACTCCATGTTGGGCTCTGATGAGAATTTGATAGGAGTGGCTTATTTGGGAGGCAATCCCAGCGAGGGGGAGGTGACTTAGAGAAGGAAAAGAGTCAAGATAGGATGTGTCAATGGATAGGGTGCTACTGAGATTTGAATCTCATTGAGAACTATGAGATTAACTATATGAGAGATAAACTATATAGAACATGTCAGAGAGTTTTCCCTCTTTGGAGGTGGGAATCCTGGGGTACTTACCCATCAACTCTCATCTCGGATCACTGAGGGTTGCTCCTGGTGATATTGACTCTCTAGCCCTTCTGGCCAGCTCCAAGACAAACCTGGGCTCCTGCTGGCCACAAGGGCAGAAGGTGGCAGGTGTTTGCTGAAGGAGCCCATGAGCAGGTATGGGAATGGCCAATGCCAAAGGATATGGGAGGAGCACCAACTGTGTCTACTATGCCCACTGTAATTAGCCTCCAGCTTTTACCACTTCATTTTATGGTGAGGAATCAATGATCTCATAATTGTCAAACCTAATGAAATTTCTTGTGTTCTCGTCCTTGCCCTCTCTATAGGCAACATTTGGGGCTTCAGTCATCATCCTCCTAGATATTTTCCTTTTCTTGGCTTTTAAGAAGCCTCTCCTCCTTGTTTCTTCCACCTCTGTGTGAAGAAGCTGTCTCTTCTCCAAGTGCTGATGCTGCACAGGGCCCTGCTTAGGATTTCTCACATGCATGCTATTCCTTAGGCATCTCTTCTAATTCAATGACTCCTGCAACCACTTATGTGATGTTGACTTCTGAATCTGCATGTCCAGCCTAGACTCTTCTCTTGAGGTCATGGCCATGCATCAGATTGTATCCCATGCTTCTGCTCCCCAGAGGGTCTGATCGTCTTAGCCTGAGTCTCAGAAGTACTCAATTCCAGCACTTACAAAACAGAAAGATTATCTTCCCTTAAAGACACATGTTCTTCCTCTTATATTCCTTCTCAACTATTCAGTAACACAGTAGAGAACCTGGGAGTCATTTGAGTCCTTCCCTTTTGTCTTACTCTTCACATCCAAGTCGTGACCTAATTGCTGCCGATTTTGACTTCTTAATGCTCTCCAGTTCACTCTCTGCTCCTCTTTCTCTTCACACCATCTCATTTCTTTCTCCTTACTCACGTTTTGCCTCTAATCTTACCTTATCACTCAGGAACCTTCACCCTGATTCTAGAATGGTGTTTCAAAAACATGAATCTGATCAGTTGCTTACAGGAAATGCCCAAATACCTTACTACCATATGAAGAGCTCCAATGAGTGTCCCCTGCTGGTCTCTCCAGACTTATGACTCACTGTTTCTCCTTCCCACCCTCTCTGTACTCTGATCATTACAATTCCCAAATTGTTCCACAGAATTGCAAATCTCCATGTGTTAATTTATTTAAGTAATGCTTCTATATAGCACATAGCATGTTATGTAACTGAAGAATTTTACAAATATTAAATTATTTAATCCTCATAACAACCCTATGATGTATGTACTATTATTATCTTCACTTTATAGATGAGGAAACTGAGGCCCATGGAGTTGAAGTAATTTGGCCAATGTCACACAGCTAGTAAGTGCAGAGCCAGGATTCAAATCCAGGCAGTCTGGCTTCATTTTCATTGACCACCCCCTACCACAATGAGCTGGATTGGTGAACCTCGTTTCTCTGTTCCTGGAACATCCTCACTCACTTCCAGGCCCTTGTCTGTCAAATCTTTCTTGATCCTTCACTAGTTTGATAGCCTCAACCTTTTTCCTCCTTTGGACCCCCTCTGTAATAAGTACAAAAATACTTACACTTATTTCTGTCTTTCTTTAGTATAAACTCCTTGATTGCTCTCTCTTTGACTAGTTCTTGTAGTTTTCTCTGACTCTAAACATTGAATGTTCCAAGATTTTCATTTTAATTTAGCCTTTGAGCTCTTTTTCTCTCTGTCTGCACTCATTCTCTTGGGGACTTCATCTGCTTCAGGCTGCAAACGCCATCTGGACAAGGACAACTGCCACATCCATATCTCCTGCTTACAATTCTGTACCCAACTCCGGGATCATATAGAAAACAGCCTCTTCCATGACTTCACCTGGTTGTCTAAGGGGTATCTCACCATTCACGTGTTCAGACAAAATTCCCCATCTTTCCTTCCTAATACAAACTTCATCTCAGAGTTCTCCATGCTAGACAATGATAATGCCATGCTTCCAATTGCTCAGGGAAAAACATGGTAGAGTGATCTTTTATTCCCCCCTTTTCTATCCCACGCCATAATCAACCAGTCAAGTCCTATCAGTTCTCCTTTTGAGATATATCCAAAATGCAACCCCTATCCACCTCTGCTGCTGTTAACCTGGTCTAAGCTACCGTCATTTCTTACCTAAATTAGTCTTCTAACTGCTTCTGTTCTTGCCTCTTTAGTTATTTTTCACAGTGAAAGCCAGAGTGATACTATGGAAATAAGTCCTATCCTGTCACTCCTCCATGAAAATCCCTCTGATAGGTTCTCCTCTCCTTCTTCTTTTTTTTTTTAAGATTTTATTTATTTATTTGACAGAGAGAGATCACAAGTAGGCAGAGAGGCAGGCAGAGAAGAGAGAGAGAGAGGAGGAAGCAGGCTCCCTGCTGAGCAGAGAGCCTGATGCAGAGCTCGATCCCAGGACCCCAAGACCATGACCTGAGCCAAAGGCAGAGGCTTAACCCACTGAGCCACCCAGGTACCCTCTCCTCTCTTTCTTAGCGAAAGCCAAAGTCATTTCAGCAGCCTGCAAGTCTTTCCCACATTAACTGTTCCCTGTCACCTCCGCGACCTTATCTCCTATTACTCTACTCCATTGCAGAAACCCTAACCTTTTTGCCATTATTCCAATGTTGCAGGCATGTTCCCACCCCATTGCATTCGTACTCAGTGTTCTTGTTGCTACATGCTGCTCTGCCTGGAGCATGTGTTTCCCACACATCCTTGTTCCTTTACCCACATCCAGTCTTTGTGCAAATGCTATTTTTTCAGCAAGACCTTCCCTGATCACCCTGCTCAAAAGCGAAAGCCCCTAGCTCTAGCAGTCTCCATCTTGCTTTCAGGCCTTACTTTTCTCCATATCATGTCTAACCGTATTAGCTGTATTAACATTTTCCTTCTTCATTTTATTTTCTATCACTTCCCACTAGGATGGAAATTTCATCTAAGTTTGCTGCCCCTGTCTTATCACCAGGCAGTACCTATCCTATAATCAGTACTCCAAAAACGGGGGCCAGGATACGCATTAGCCTGTAGCCCAGAGCATAGAACATGCTACGTCTTTGATAAATGTTATCAGATGGATCAGTACACTTGCGACTAGATATATTTTCTTTTTATCATATACTTAAGCTATCCTAAAATCTCTATAACGATAACTGCAATCCCTACTTCTATTTCAAAACTTTCTTCCAAATCTCAAAGTTGTGATGCCAACAGCCTCCTGTTTATCACACCGTCAGCACTGTAGTCCCTCCAGTTCAAAGAGTTTAAAGCTAAGCTCATCCCTAGACACACACCTTCCAAACTCAAATAGCTTTCCAATTTTTTGATTAATGCTCAAGACCTTATCATCACTTGGTCACCAGTCATTTTCATACGCACTGACTTCTATGTCTCTGTATCCAAAAAATGATCAGACCCTGAGAGTCTATCTAAACAACATTTCTCCAGTTTCCCTTTCTCTTTCATTCTCACTGACAACATCCTCATCAGACCTCAACCATCTCTCTATTCTGTCCATCGAATCCGCCATTTTGTTCTCCATCTACCTCTTCATGTATCAGCAAATATTTAGTCTCCAATCAACTAAGTACTTGTAAGTATTATCCACAATGTTCCATAAAATGGTTTTCTTGATCAGACAAACAGTCACTCGGTAGGACAAACTGACACAGTATCATTCATTCCAGTCCTTTAGCTGTATTAACATTAATTTGTTTGACTAGATAAGCAAAGCCAAATCTTGAATCCCTGCCTGTCAAAACCCATTTAAATCTTTGTGGTGCTGAAGGCAAGGATCTAATATAGTCCATTTGTCTCCAGTGTGCTGGTCCCTCACCCCAGGGAATAAGTTCCATTGCATTTTGTAAACATTGTCTCTCCTGCCGACAAACTGGACGATCACGATGACTGTTTGTACTTCTAGTGCTATGGGGAGGGTTCATTCGGCACAGTGCCACGTGGCTCAGCTCCTCCTGTGACCACTCATGTCATGCACCCAAAAGACACTTCTAGCCAAAGCAGCTCTCTGTTCCTCTCCAATCTGAGTAGGGGGTGGTATTCTATATTATTAAATTTATTTACATGTTTCTATTAATACTCCCTCTCCCCAGAACCTTATGTTTAATGAGAACAGGATCTCTGTGTTAGTAATCTCTTGTACCTTCAATACTGTTTGAACATTTTAGAAGGTCTATGAATGTTGAAAGTAATTGAATAGAGGGGTGCCTGGATGGCGCAGTCATTAAGTGTCTGCCTTCAGCTCAGGTCATGATCCTAGGGTTCTAGGATCAAGCCCTGCATCGGGCTCCCTGCTTGGTGGGAAGCCTGCATTTCCCTCTCCCACTCCCCCTGCTTGTGGTCCTTTTCTCACTGTCTCTCTCTGTCAAATAAATAAATAAATAAAATCTTAAAAAAAAAACACAACACAGAATAATCGTGCAGAATTGCTTACACGCTACGCTCATTCGAACATACCATATAGTTGTTTTGGCATTAGAAAGGGCTGTCTATAACAGGACCTACACATCTACACAAGAACATTTTATTCAAGAATGAGTCAAGAGGCTGTTCTTCCTTTTGATTCGGCCAATAAAGACGGAAAATGCCGCTTATCCTCATGGATTAGTATTATAACACCAGCTCCCTCTGTTGTTCACTTTAGAAATGACATGCCATTTGAAGCTATTTTGAGCAGGCACAAAAATAAAAGACCCCTCCGAAAGCAAATATTAATTAAAATAGAATAAACCAAAGAAGACATATTTAAAATTTTAGTTACTTGAGGCTGCCATCCTGGATACACAAGGAAGAAATAAATCAGATTATTAAGCGGCAAGTTCATACATTATGACTCCTTCCCTGCTGACTATTATGATCAACAAATACATACTATGTTTAGGAAAATCAATGATAATGGAGTCTAACATAAACATATAATTTCAGGCTCTTTGAAGATAGTTTTAGTTTACATAAGGATAATCCGGACAAGTGGTTCTCAAGCTTTGGAATGCATCAGAAATCCCCTGGAAGGCTGGATAAAACATGGATTGCTGAGTCCAACCCTCAGCATTTCTGACCTGGTAGGCTTATGTTGGAGTTAAGAATTTACATGTGTCATATTCTGGGAACAAATACAAGTAGACCATGGTACTAAATGTGATCTACAAAATAGCAACATCAGCATCACATAGGAGATCTGAAGGAAAAAGCATCTCAAGCCCCCTGACAGAACTACTGAGTCAAAATCTTTCTCAAATGATTTCTGAGTAATTCCTATGCACATGAAAGTTTGCAAGGCAGTAGCTTAGAGCAGGGGCGGTGAACTTTTTCACCAAAGGGCTAGACAGTAAACAGCTAAGCTTTACAGGCCCATAGAGCTTCTGCCACAACTGCTTATCTCTGCCATCTTAGTACGAAAGCAGCAAGAGTGTAGCTGTGTGCTAATAAAACTTTATTTATAAAAACAGGCAGTGGGCTGGATTTGGTCCTCTGCCCATGCTTCATCGACCTCTGACTTAGAATGGGTTTACATGTGTTTGTTAAAAAGATTTTATTCATTTATTTGAGAGAGAAAGAAGGAGAATGTGAAAAAGAGAGAACAAGAGCCTGAGGAGGGGTGGGAGAGAGCAGAGAGAGAAGGAGAAGCAGACTCCTGGCTGAGCAGGGAGCCTTATGTGGGCTTGATCCTAGGACCCCAGGATCATGACCTGAGCCAAAGACAGACACTTAACAGACTGAGCCACCAACGTGTATTTTTTTTATTTTTAATGTAGTCTCACCTCCAACAGTTTCTGTTTTAGTGGTTCTAGGATTAAACCGACTATTTGTATTTTTGGCAATAATGAGGACATTTTGATTCAGGCAGTCCACAAATACTTTGAGAAACACTTTCAGCCATCATTTTTCTTTGCATGTTAGATATCTATGGTTTTCTTATAAGTAGCTCATAGAGAAATAAAAGCCCTTGATCTATTATTCTTTCCAACAACACCTTCCATGTTCTTCCAAATGTTTCCCACAATAGGGCTGGACTGGCACTAATTGTAAGGATTTTCCCCCAATGGGACAAAATGAGCACTACGAGGAAAGTAGCCCCCTAAAAGATTTGCTACTGCATATTTTCCCATAAGGAAAAAGGACAAATTGCATGCACATTTAAGCAGGAAACTCATTACAGAAGAAAATTAGAGGCAGCAAGAAGTGCAGTTCCTTCTCCTTTATTGCTTCTCTAATTTTTCTAAACCAAAACTCAACTGCTCTTGCTAAAGTCTTCAGGGAATAGTCTTATGATTAAAACAAGCAAGCAAAAAAGTATTGTGCATTTACTTTCTCTCAATCCTCTATCTGGCAGAGAAAGAGAGGGAAAACAAACACAGCCATAAAGCGAACTTTGTTCTCATCCTCCAAATGGCTAGTTGTTTCTTTCTTAAAAGTAGATTTGAATTAACCTTTTAATCCCAATAATCCCATCCCTTCTCACCACCTGTCCTTTCCCCAAAAGGCACTTGCTCTAAATTAAGTCTATGAATTTTCCTGCTGTCATTCTTCTTTGCTTAAAGAGTTCTGGGAAGCCATACGTGGGAAGAAATTTGTTAATGAACTGAGATGAAAATGATACATATTATGTTTTTCATATATTTTTGAAGATGTATTTTTCTCAACGTGTGTGGAATGATGTCTAGATTTTTCTTAGCCTTTTTGTCAGCTGCCTTCAAGTGTAGTTTTAAATTTAAGTTTCTTGGAGGTTAATTTTTTTTTTACAATTCTTTCCTAATTACTAAAACAATGTCATTCCCAATTGAAAATTTTTAAATGCAGGTAAGACAAGAGAAATCATGCATAATGCTGCTACTCAAAGATAGTCTCTACTCAAATAAAATAAAATTTTTGAGGTGAAATTTAGATAACATAAAATTAACTGTTTTAAAGTGAACAATTCAGTGGCATTTAGTACATTCCCAATGTTATGTAACAACCACCTCTATTTCATTCCAAAACATTTCCATCCCTCTGAAGTAAAACATCTCACCCATTAAGTAGTTTATCCCCTCCCCCCACCCCTTTGCCCCTGGATGGAGCAAAGCTGGAATCCCAAGTAGTGTCCACGCTGACCCACACCAGCGCAGGGAAGCTCCTTGCTCCAGGAGGTAAGAGAGACTAAGGAAGCCTCTGCCTTTTATGGATGACCACGGCCCTCAACTGAAGGGACCCTGTAGGATGAGGGCAGGCTCTGGTAGTTTTCAGGTCCTCCTGGGAAAATCTCCTTAAATCTGTTCAGACTAAGCAACACTAGATTCCCAGCCTGTCCCAGATGGGAAAAAGATCTGAAAGGATGGTTGATGCTGCCTGCCAGATACAACCCTGTACGCGTTCCACTGTGGGAGGAGAGAGAGTCCAGGACTCCAGTCAGAGCCCTCAGTCAGTAGGAAGGTCTGCAGACCTAGAGCTGAGAGCACCTTCAGCTGGGGTCCTCCCTCCTGGTGCCCGAGGCAGGGTCAGCTTGATGCCAAGTTAAGGAGTGAGAGGCACAAAACACGACAAGGGCTTGTCTCTTTGAATTATGAGTGGAAAAGAAGTTGTCCACTTAGAATTGTCATAATTAATCAAAAATGCACAAAATTAGACTCCTCTTACATTTAACTCTTGCTTCAGGTATACCATTGGGGGGAAAAGTGTTGTTGGGGTCGATTTAGCTGCTTTCATAAAGTTTTTTTTTTATTAAAAAGAATTCCAAATATATTACCAAGTTTTCCCTTAGAAAAGTCAAATTACATTTCCATTCCATATTTATCTGTTTGGGGGATAGAAAATTGTATTTCTTTGACTTATTTTTCACTTCCTTGATTCTTGGTGATACTGATACTTTTTCATGAGCTCATTGATCATTTATAATTTTTGTCAGGAACATTTATTTGTAAACATGCCTCAATATGACTGATTTTCCAAATCGGATTTACAGATTGCCATAAACCAGTATGAACACAAGTGAGGCCATCATCATCATCATCATCATCATCATCATCATTATTATTGTTTTATCAGTGGATCACCTCCCATAATATCCTACTTATGCACAATACAGCTTATTAATATCAAAGCCCCTTCATTTTAATTTTATGAGTAATTGATAAATCAGAATATTTGAGAAGAGAGAATAGTTTGGTTTGTCTTTCAGTATATCTAAATAGTATGAGTTCAGCAACTAAAGACAAAAAAAATAGGGGCACCTGGGTGCCTCAATTAGTTAAGCATCTGCCTTTGCCTCATGTCATGATCCTGGGGTCCTGGGATTGAGTCCCACATTGGACTCCCCTGCTCAGCCAGGAGTTTGCTTCTCTCTCTCCCTTCCTCTGCCCCTCCCCGAGCTTGTGCTCACTCGCTCTCTCTCAAAAAAATAAACATGAAAAAATAAATGTCTTTGGTACTAGGTACACCCGTTGTTCCCACTTAAACTGGCACTGCATTCGAGCTTCATGGAATTTTAGAGCCAGAAAAGACCTAAGAGACCACTTAGTGTAGTTCTCAGTAATTTTATAGAGAAGGAAGCTGTAGCCCAACCTGGTGACAGAGTTTAACAGAGGTCACAGTCAGAGGAAAGATCCAAGATTCTGCCTTCCTTGCACTAGGCTTGTCTTGTATAGCTAGCAAAAGTGTGTGAGAACTTAAAGCCTCCTTGCTCCCTCTGCAGGTCTCAGAGGCTAAAAATGGTTGCCACGATCCAATAAATCATTAGAACAAGGAGAGGGGAAAATATGCACCCTTTTAGCTTTGCTAAGTGTGTTTTTCTTACCATACATAGCCTTAAGCTAAGGCAATGCCAATATTTCAGGTATTTCAGGGCACACATTTCCTCCTTCCAAATCTTCTCACTTCTATCAATACAGCAATCGAAGAAAGCAAGAAAGAAATATGATAGTAAGTAGGTTAAGAGCTTGAGCCCTAGATTCAGTTTCTGAGCATGACGTCTGGCTCAATCATTTGCTAGCTATACATTCAAGCCTCACAGTTTCACCTGTAAAATGGAGATGATAATAGTTATTATATTCACAACTATAGGATAGCGGTGGAAATAAAAAGAAGTACTTCGGGTAAAATACTTCACATGGAGATTAGCATATGACATTGGTGAAGACAAATGGCTGTAAGTGCTCTTTAAAAGATGAATTAATTGCAGAATATGTGCGGTATGCAGCTCTTTCACTTAATCTCATTGATAGAGGGAAAAAAACCCTCCATTTGCAGTACCTGGGATTGTTGACTACTTCAAATTTTGCAACACATTCTTGTTTTGTAGATTAAGCATTGTAAAAATGCAAGTAACTTGGATTTTTCTTTAACAGTTTGTGACTTTCTTTAACAACCCTGGATATGGGATACATTCGTTAGAAAGCTATTCAAGACATAGAGTGTAGGAACAATAATAATTTAAGAATCTACAGGTATGGGGGTGCCTGGGTGGCTCAGTCAGTTAGGCGTCTGCCTTTGGATCAGGTCATGATCCCAGGATTCTGGGATCAAGTCCCACATCCCTGCTCAGTGGGCAGTCTTCTTCTCCCTCTCCCTCTGCCTGCCCTCTGCCTATGTGTGCTCTCTCTTTCTCTCTCTGTCAAAAAAAAAAAAAAAAAAAAAAAAGAATCTATAGTATGTGTTCAAAGACAGAAAAAAATTTCAACTCAATTAATTTATTAAAAAGTTGATAAAATTTCAGGTCATATCAAAAGCCACAATTAACTAAAATAAAGAGATCAATTTTGAAAAGAAATGAGTAAGTTTTTCAATTAGTTGATCAGCAAATTAGTTAAGAGTAGTAAATTATATCAACACACCAATAAAAGATAACTTTCTTGCTGATTTGATGGGGAATGACTAACATTGAGATTCATAATATGCTACTATAAGGCAGTTAGTGACAGGTAACTGGGTAATGAGTATTGTCAACACAAGAGCATTTGAAATTGGCTCTGCTTGAGTAAAATGAAAATGCCCAGAAACCCCACCATATGTCATATAAAGAAGTAACCAGAGAGTAGGCAGCCCAAAATAGTAGGAAAGTATTATCACAAAGTTGCATCCAACACTTAATTAATTTGAAAACATATTATTTTTGTAGGTTTTGTGATGTTTGGGGTATATGTGAGCATTTTAGAGTGTGTCACTTCTTGTGATTTTTTTCAGTGGAAATCAGTATTTATTTTGTAACTAATTCTGTACTTGTTATTTTTATTGTTTCTCATAAAGAACTCCCAAATTATTTAAGGTTCAAGCCCACAGAATCTGGGTCTGCCCCTGAATTGGACAGTATGAAGAATTAAGACAAGGAAATCAAAGGGATTCCATTCTGAGGGGAGTGTCAGATGCCAACTGACTCTTCTTCACAGTGACTGACCCAACTTCTGCGGCCCCCTGGGTCAGTGGAGAACTGTGGACCTTTCACAGGTTCCCTGCTCTTCTTGCATTTTTCGTATAATTAGTAATGCTGTTAGAGCTTGGCCGTCTGCCAGAACCCTGCATTGAGTGTGTAATATGGGTAGAATAGGGGTACTTGGCTGAAGGTAAAAGGCAAGCATGATCATCAGTGCCATGAAAGAATGTTTAGTGGAATGCGAGAGCATATTGCCTTTTGAATACATAGAAGAGCTTGGGGCAGGGCAGATAAAGCATTATTAAATAGGAAGCAGTGTATCTAAGATTAACCAGTGGTATTTACCCCAAAGATACAGACATAGTGGAAAGAAGGGGCACCTGCACCACCACATTCATAGAAGCAGTGTCCACAAGAGCCAAACTGTGGAATGAACCGAGATGCCCTTCAATAGATGAACGGATAAAGAAGATGTGGTTCATATATACAATGGAATGTTACTCAGGGATCAAAAGGATGAAATCTTACCATTTACATTAACATGGATGGAACTGGAGGGGATTATGCTGAGTGAAATAAGTCAGGCAGAGAAAGACAATTATCATAGGGTTTCACTCATATGTGAAACATAAGGAATAACATGGAGGACCACAGGGGAAGGGTGGGAAAACTGAATGGGAGGAAATTAGACAGGAAGACAAACCATGAGAGACTCTGGACTCCGGGAACCAAATTGAGGGTTGCAGAGGAGAAGGGCCTGGGGATATGGGGTAACCAGGTGATGGGCATTAGGGAGGGCATGTATTGTGGAGAGCACTGGGTATTATACACAACTAATGAATCATTGACCACTACATCAAAAACTAGTGATGCACTATATGCTGGCTAATTGAACATAATAATAAAAAAATTAAATTAAATTAACCAGTAGTGACTACTGAATTTCTTATGTAGGTTGGCTGTCTGCTTAGAGGGAAGAGATAGTAGACATGCAAACGAAGTTTGCTTAGCGAGATCCATCTTTAATTTCAACTGTGTATTGTTTGGGGTGGCTTGCAGCAAAGGGGGATGCTGATGAAGATTACAGGGCAAGGAGCGGAGTCAAGTACTCCCGTGCCAATGCCATCCCAGGGAGCTTGCCCTGGGTCCTTGACTGCAAAATATTAGCTAAGGTTGTATTCAGTGCTGAAATGTTTAGCTTGATTTGTTTTGTTAATCCTTTGAAAGTGGTCACCAAAAACTTAAAAATTTAAAGCATGTATAAACATAAATGGTTGAGAACCACAAAAATATTAGGAAACCCTTTTGTATTCAAATGTAGGATCTAACTTTGACGTGATTAACTCCGGAGATCCCTTTGGTCCATGCTGAGTTCTCTGTTCTGTAGTAAATGTTGGACTTTTCAAGATCATTCAGCACAGATTCATTTATACACACCTAGTGGGTCCAGGCATCTGGTCTGCAATTGTGCATGCAAAGAAAAACAGTTAACTGAGCTTTCTATCTGAGCTCATTAAGTAGGACCCCAATAACTACATTCTGAGGCAATATATGGTAAGTGCTTTGAGAAAGACAAAGTTAACAGGAATTTAACTATGTTGACTCTGTTCTGGAAAGAACTGGAAGGAAAGAGCTGTTTTTTTTATGGAAGTTGAATCTCTGAGTAAGAGAAAATGAATAGAAGAGTGAAATTATTCCCCCATGAAAATGAAGGTGAATTGCTTATTTCTTCCTCGGAAATGCTTTTGTTAAAACATGTCCTTCATTTTTCTTCAGGGGTCTCACATTTTAAAATTAATTTATACTCACATCCTAGTGTTTTAATACATTTTTTCTTATGGTAGAAAAAATGTGATTTATAAGTGGCTTGGGGCCATGGTGGGAAGAAAAACTGAGAAGCGTGGAAAAGATGTTATGGCAGCTGAAAACTTGCTTGTCTCACTTCATGGTTTTGCTGAAAATCAGCAAAAATGCCTTCCTTTTACCTCTGTTCCATTAAGATATTTTTTCCTGTTTCATTAAAAAGTACATTTAAGTAAGCAACCCGACACTTTGATTTATTTAGACAAAATCCTCAAAAGTTATTTTTGAAAACTGATTAAGGTTTAATTTGAGCGCCTACTTTGAAGAGACCAGCGTTTTTGCTAGGAGTTTTAAGGAGAGCTTAGAAATCTCCTTGATATTTGTAAATCTCATGGAGATTATCACAGTAGGAGCCAAACCATATCTTGGTTTGCATATAATTTTCCGCACAGCTAATAACCTGCAACAGTTAAGAACTAATCATCTCAGCATGGCTGTACCTGCTGTTCTAAGCTTGGAGGAAGATAATTGCAGCTAAAAGTATCAGAGGAAAGAAGGAAAGCAAATATAATATTACTCCCTTTGTAGAGAAGAGGGACAGTTGTAGGAAAGAATTACAGGACCGTGATTTCTGAATTATTTATCTCATGTGACAAATATCACGGGGCTTTTAGTGAAGTGTTTGGTCATTACTTAGCATGAGTGTTGATGCACCATGATGTCCTGATAAAATTTAAGTCATTGACCGTCCTTCCAAGGATGGAAGATAAGGGAACTGTTATCTGAACCATGGCATCCCATCGACCTAGGAAACACAGCTAAGCAAAGAACCCACAGAAGGAAAGAGCCAGGCATTTCCAGAGAAGTGGGGGCTAGGTTCCATATGGCTCGCCGTGGCGCATAGCAGATGGCCCGGGCAGCATGCGGGAAGAGCTGACAGGGTCCAGCAGGCAGCTAGGGAGAGTGCCCGCTGAAGCCTGTCATGTGAAAAGGGTTTCAATCAGTTAGGGCAAGGAAAAGTGATGATTTTTATGTTTATGATTCTTTGCTTTATGCATTCTGAAGAGTGAAATAAAATGTCAGCAGGACAGATGTGAGGATAAGGTAGAATAACGTCTTGATAGGTCTGCCAGTGCCAGAAGCCTAAGAAAAGAACTCTGGTTGCTACATTAGAATTCTAACAGCTCCCGAATAATAGCCTACTGTAGTGCTTTGTATGCCAGGCTTTTAAAATGTCACAACCTTCCTAGGTAGGTTCTAATTTTGTGCCCAACTGAAAATGAAGAAAGAGGGCTTGAAGCGAGAGGCTTGATCATTTGTCCTCAGTAAGATTTGGAGCCATTCCTGACTCCAGAGTTCACTGGTAGCCATTAATTTTAGCTATCTTTTTTTTTTTTATATATATAAGATGTGTACTTGCTGGAAAGTAGGTCTCCTTCTCTATCGTACCTATAGCAGGAAGAACAAAAGTCATTCATTCATTCAACAAAATTTGCAGCCCATCTGCCAGGCGCCGTGAAGATATGGCGTGTTGTGGATATTTGAGGATTTCTAACCCAGTGATTGGCAATAAAAAACTTTTCCTCCATCCAGAGTATTTACTTAGTGTCAGCCATATTGCCCCGCTCTACCGAATGTGACAACTTGCCTTGGCATTCTGCTGGCCTCGTGCCTCCTGGCCTTACCTCCCTCCCCTTGCTGACACGTGCCTTTTGCAACCATCAAACTAAACTTGACTCTGCTCTCCCCACAGATGCCCAGTTCTTGCCTTCTTCTCCTTCTGTGATGATTCTCTCTCTCTCTCTCTCTTTTTTTTTTCTACCCAGGGTTTACCACCTCTCACTCCACACCCCTCCCCAGATCCTTCTTTGTCCAGCTTAAATGCAGACTCTCTCCACAGACTGTTGGTAGACTTTGCCCATATGCCACAACCAGAAATTCTGTCCCCTCTCTGGGGCCTCTCGGGATGCCTTGACAACACCTCTCAGGACATTGGGTACATTTCATCAGCAGGGTGATTATTTTGTCCTAGCTGTACCAAACCTTCTTGACTGGGAAATTTCTAAGGGAAAGTTTTTAGTCCATTCATCTTTTCATACCCCAGGATCTAGCAATGTATTGAAGCGATGCCTGAATAAAGAATTTCCCTTGAACACAATTCCTCTGTATATTAAAGGCAACCCTATGATTCAAAACTAAATTATGCCAGATTTTTGGGAAGAAATGTCATTTACCTCAGATCAGTCTCAGAGAGGGACAACTATTTTCTTTTAAAAAAAATACATTTTATTTATTTTTATTTGACAGAGAGAGATCACAAGTAGGCAGAGAGGCAGGCAGAGAGAGAGGAGGAAGCAGGCTCCCTGCCGAGCAGAAAGCCCGATGCGGGGCTCGATCCCAGGACCCTGAGATCATGACCTGAGCTGAGGGCAGAGGCTTTAAGCCACTAAGCCACCCAGGCGCCCCAGGGACAACTATTTTCTAGAACGATATGATAGACAGTCCCCAAATGGCAGGTGCCACAATTGGAATTTTCAGTCTTTTTAATGAAATGAATCTATTTTTTCCAGAATTGCAGTTGCTTTCTGTTATCCAAGCCTATTCCTAGAGAGCTGTTGTTTTTCCAATCTCTCAGCCTCCATTAGTCTCTCTAAGTTCCAGCCCTCATCACCTCTATCCTGCATTTTTGCAATAGCTTCACAAACGGGCTCTCTGACTTCCTCTCTCTCATTCTCTCTCTCAACTACTAATTACCTCCCTCCAGACTCTAAAGTCATCTTTCTAAAATATTTCACTGAAAAGGAAATAAACCATAGTGATTAAGAGGTTCTGCAGTCGACAGTACTCAGGTTTGTACCTCCCTTTGGCCACTTACCAGCTGTGTGGCTTTGGACAAATTACTTAACTTCTTTTAGGTTCTTATTTTCCTCTCCCATGTTATTCAAGAAAACAACTCTCATAGCATTGTTGTAAAAACTTTGTCTCATAGCATTGTTGTAAAAACTTCTTATGTAAAATATCCAAGTAACATGCCTGGCATAAAGTCCCATTTCCTAAATACTATCATTTTAATGCCACTCCTTTGCTTTAGAAGAAAAAGGAGAAGAAGAGGAGGATGAAGAAGAGGAAAAAAAAAACTTTAAATGATTCCTAATGGGCTATAATATAAAACATTAACTTCTTGGCTTACAATATAAAGTAAATAGATATAAATTAAATATATCTATTTATGGGGTGCCTAGGTGGCTCAGTGGGTTAAAGCCTCTGCCTTCGGCTCAGGTCATGATCCCAGGGTCCTGAGATCGAGCCCCGCATCGGGTTCTCTGCTCAGCAGGGAGCCTGCTTCTCCCTCTCTCTCTCTGCCTACCTCTCTGCCTACTTGTGATCTGTCTATCAAATAAATAAATAAAAATCTTTAAAAAATATATATCTATTTATGTATATATAAAGATAGATATAAATTAAATACATATCTATTTGTATATATGTGTGTTTGTGTGTGTGTGTGTGTATATATATATATGTATATATATATATACATATAAGAAACCCTTCATTTTCTAGCCTCATTCTATCTTTACCACATGATTCCTGCTCTTTCCCTCCATATAAGCCTCCTCATTAGCCACAAAGAATTTTTCAATTTTCCATATCATTCCCTTTCACACCCATGAAGAGGTTGACTGGAATCTGACTGGAATCAGATTTAACAGTTGAACTCCTACATCACTCAAGATGCAAGTAGAAGCTCCTCCGTAGAGTCTTCCTGTTACCCCAGACAGAAAAATTCCATTTTTCTTCCAAAGCCATACTATTCTTACTTCTTTCAAAGATAAGTTTTGTCCTACATTGTCACTGTTTTTAAGAATGTGCCTTATTAATGTCTGGTTATGTAACACCTAGTAGAAATGTCTGTCATGGAGTAAATCTCCATAAATATTTGTAAAATGCATTAATAAATGTATAAGTGAGTAAATCCAGAAATCAAAGAAATCATTCTTTGCAAAAGAAAAATACAAAATCAGCTAACACATAGTGGGCTGGAGGGTTTCACTTATAATGAAATGACATTATAAGTCATTATACTTACAATGAGCCTGGGTGGCTCAGTTGGTTAAGCAGCTGCCTTCGGCTCAGGTCATGATCCCAGCGTCCTGGGATCGAGTCCCACATCGTGCTCCTTGCTCGGCAGGGAGCCTGCTTCTCCCTCTGCCTCTGCCTGCCACTCTGTCTGCCTGTGCTCGCTCTCTCTCTATATATAATAAATAAATAAAATCTTAAAAAAAATGAAATGACAAAATACACACACAAATGCACATGCACAAACAAGCAATAAAAAAATAAAGCAAACAACTTAATATCAGCAAATGGTTTTAGAAAACAGTACATCTTCTGTGCCTGCTCAGCCCAATCTTCTAAAGCCTTTTTTCACATCTTCAGTTAAGTTCTGGGCAGTTGAAGTTCATAATGGTGGCTCGGAGCCATCAGAAGCCAAAAACCCATTGATTAAAACCAATTCTGTGTCCCTCAGGGCTTGCTATAATAAGGTATTCAGTCTGCGGGGGATTATACTTCTGGGACTCATAAAAGTAAATAATCCCCGGCAAAAGAAAACCTTTATGCCCAAAGATTTACTTTGTGTTATTACATATAAGAGCAAAAAAAAAAAATATGAACAAGCTAACTGTCTAAACTACAGTGATGTTAAGGACACTATGGTACATTTATTCAGTGGCCTTCTGGTTCTTCAAATTGTTGTGTTTTTTTTTTAAAGATTTTATTTATTTATTTGTTAGAGAGAGAGAGCGAGTGAGCACAGGCAGAGATAGTGGCAGGCAGAGGGAGAAGCAGGCTCCCTGCCGAGCAAGGAGCCGGATGTGGGACTCGATCCTAGGACGCTGGGATCATGACCTGAGCCAAAGGCAGCCGCTTAACCAACTGAGCCACCCAGGCGTCCTGTTCAAATTGTTTTTGATGTGTTTATAGCATGAGGGGAAAATACTTCTGGTATGTTAAGCTTAAAAATCAGGGTAAGGATCACAACCATAATAAAAATAATGTATAGAAAAAATACTGAAAAAAGATCAAATATGACTATTTGATCTTTTTTTTACATTTAAAAAATTTTTTTTACATTTTTAGTAATTTCCAAATGTTCTTTAATGAACTCTATTGTTACTATTGTTATTAAGATATTACTTATTTTGGTGGCGCCTGGATGGCTCAGTCCGTTAAGTGTCTGCCCTCGGCTCAGGTCATGATCCAGGGTCCTGGGATCGGGCCATGTATCAGGCTCCCTGTTCAGCCATGATTTTTTTTTACATTTTTAGTAATTTCCAAATGTTCTTTAATGAACTCTATTATTACTATTGTTATTAAGATATTACTTATTTTGGTGGTGCCTGGATGGCTCAGTCCGTTAAGTGTCTGCCCTCGGCTCAGGTCATGATCCAGGGTCCTGGGATCCGGCCATGTATCAGGCTCCCTGTTCAGCAGGAAGCCTGCTTCTCCCTCTCCCCCTGCTGCTTCCCCTGCTTGAGCTCTCTCTCTCTCTCTCTCTCTCTGTCAAATAAATAAATAAAAATCTTTTTTTTAAAAAGAGATATTACTTATTTTATATGCCAAAAGCATGTATTGATAGGATTAACCCTGCCAACTCAAACCAGTAGGCCAAATTAGTTCAATGTACATTAGAAGCCTCTATGAGTCATTCAGCCTTCTTAAAAAGGTTTTCTAGGGATGCCTGGGTGGCTCAGTTGGTTAAGCAGCTGCCTTCGGCTGAGGTCATGATCCCAGCGTCCTGGGATCTAGTCCCGCATCGGGCTCCTTGCTCAGCAGGGAGCCTGCTTCTCCCTCTGCCTCTGCCTGCCACTCTGTCTGCCTGTGCTCACTCTCTCTGACAAATAAAATAAAAAAAAAATCTTTAAAAAAAAAAGGTGTTCTAAGACATTTGCTAAACTCATATTTCAATTTAGCAAGCTTCTATGGAGCATGATTGTGTGAAGTCTTTGTGTGAGGCATTGGCTTGAGAGGGAGAAGATACAAAGACAATACACAGTTTCCCCCAGCAGGCAGGTCACCGCCTAGTTACATGGCCTCACACACCGGGTTCCCGCTTCTCTCCAGTAGAGCCTGTCTCTGTCAGATGCTCTAATGAAGACGAGATTAAAGGCTACATGGCAGTTAACTGCACCTGACAGCACTAGAGGAGTGTATATGGGAAGCTGACATTTGAGTTGGGAGTTTAGGGCTGTGAAATGTAAAAATGTGAGGGAGACTATTTCAGAAAAAGGAAGAAAGGCATTAAAATGTATGCAGAGTAATGAGTTGTCTGCCGTGACGGGAACATTCAGCATGAGGTGGGGAAAGACTTGGAATGAGGCAAGTGCAATAATTCATTTGTTGGCAGCATACACGAAAAGCCTAAATAAAGTTGATTTTCTTCCAAGCTTTAAATATTATATACTTAATTTATTCTGAAATACTCCATATATCGTAACTTGATTTTCCATGCTTTGGCCTATTTTTTTTAGTTCTGGGCTTGCATAATTATAAATACAATACTATCACATCTTTCTTCAGGATTTCCTTATTCCAGGCACTCTGCTCTGCATTTTCCATATATTATCTCATATGAACCTCATGAAAACTGTAAGAGACAGGTCCTTCTTCCCATTCTACAGATGAATAAACTAAGTCACAGAAATATCACATAATTTTCCCAAGGTCACACAGACAGGAGGTAGGAATGAAAGGACGTGAAGGCCAAAACTAATCACATGACACATTAAATTAAAAATCTTGACACTCCAGCCGACCAGGCTCCGTAATGCCCTACGCATGCAGTTCAGAAAGATGGTCACTAGATGGCAGAAGAGGCCCGGTTTGGATAGAGTTTGGACTGGGTGTGGTCGAATCTTGGCAGCGTTTATGGGATTTAGCAATGGTCAGAAATAGCTGTTTCCCTTTAAATTAAGAAGACTGGGACTAGAAATAATCTTCTTCCCTACGAAGTTAATCCTGAAGAGGAAAATTTTTCATTTTTCAAAATCGAGACCCACAACATAATGAAAATAATTTCCCACACATTTGGAATTTCATAATCCATAAAAGAAAATGAAAGAGGATATGAATCTCCTCATTCCTCCCTTCAGTGAGGAGGGGGATAATAAATAAACCTGGCTTATTTAGTTGAAGATATCTTCGTTCAAATGGCCATACCTTTCTCTACTACAGTAAATCTAGAATGGCACCCCTTGTTTTGGGGAATGAATACTTACCAGGGGCTGAGAGCGGTACTTAATATTCCAGAGAAGGTCTGACTGAAGTTTCCATACGTCTACTGTGGGTTGACTTTTACTTATTCCTTGACTCCATCAGATTTTCAACTATTTAATTTAAGTTAGATCGATACAAATATTTAACAGGGACAATCAAAGAGAAACAGAGCACAAAGCATACATTTAAAAGGCAGAACAGATTTTGTCCTTTGTTATCTATTATTAAATTCTTTTTAAGTGAGGTTGAGGTCAAAACTCAAGCAAAGTTTGCTCAAAGACCTAAAATCATCATATCTATGAATAGTATGACCTTAATGAAACTCACTAATGGAAGTGGCCAGCTTGGAGGTGTAAGTCAAAGGGGCCAATACACAGGCTTATTCACACAGGCATTACCCAGATCACTATATATTTGGACTTTTGTTCAAATGAAGGGTTCCTGTTGGAGACACTCAAAAGTGTAAGAGACACATCAGGTCAAACCATAAGTTTGGATGACAACTTACCGCACATGAACAAACCATGAAAATCCTTGACTACCCATTTCCTATTTCATAGGAAGAACAGAACCCTGTAGCAACTCACTCCCCCTCTCATGTCCCCTCTGTATCCCCCAGTACTATTGGGAAAAAAAAAACTCCTAGTCAGAAAACATGTCACTGAAGAACACAAAGAAAAATTTGTAATCATAAAATGTGAAATGAGAAGGACCATTCAGAACCATGTTGAGTGAAACAGAAAGTATGTCACCCATTGTAATTTTGCTAGAACATGCCCCAGAGGCTGTTCTTTTAAATAGGAACAAAAAGTCTATCTTCTTCCTCCCCTCCATCTTCTTCAAAAGGAAGAAATACTAATATCTTTGTATCAGATTCCAGAGTATTTATAGGGATATATATATATACATATATATGTATATATATATATATATACACATACACACAAAGCTGGTTAAGTAAACATTTTTATATCTTCTTCTTCAGAGTATTTATAGGGATATATATACACATATACATATATATATACATACACACAAAGCTGGTTAAGTAAACACGATATATCTTCTTCCTCCCCTCCCTCTTCTTCAAAAGGAAGAAATACTAATATCTTTGTATCAGATTCCAGAGTACTTATAGGTATATATATATATATATATATACACATATATATATATACACACACATAAATATATACATACACACAAAGCTGGTTAAGTAAACACGATATATATATATATCGTATATATCGATATGTATATATATACACAATATATATATATATCGTGTTTACTTAACCAACTTTGTCAAGGTATTATTAATATAAAATAAAATTAACCAGTTTGAAGTGTATATTTCTATGAACTTTCACAAACGTATACTGTTGTGTATCCACAACCACTATTGTGAACATTTCCCATGACTCCAAAAATGACACATTCCTTTGTGCAAACATTCTCCTTCGTCCCACCCCTCTCCAGGCTCCTCAGCTCCTGACAACAAATCCTCTACTTTCTGTCACTATAGTTTTTTTTTTTCTAGAATATCATAAAATGAAATCATACAGCATGTCATCTTTTTTTGGCCTGGCTTCTTCTACCCAATGCATGTTTTTAAGATTCATCTGTAAGATTCATCTGTGATATTACATATATCAGTGGAGTTTTTTATGGCTAAGTAATATCTCATTATATAGATACACTACAATTTGTTTATTCCCCTATACCAAATATTTTCTTGACTTCACTTTTTAGCCATTATGAATAAATCTGTGAGGAGCACTCAAATATAAGTCTTTGTGTGAACACATGTTTTCATTTATCTGGGGTAAATTCCTAGAAGTGGGATTGCTAGGTCATCTGGTAAATGAATGTGTAACTGTTTAAGAATCTGTACCACAATTTAGACGGGGATATATCTACTGTGTACAGTTCTTTCTAAATCCATGTGTCTCGAAGAGTAAAAGAGCAAAGCTTCCCTCTCTCATATAGAAGGAGCTGAGTCAATGTCCATCTGTGATGTTGTAGACATTTACTACCATTTGTATCTTGTTGTTGGCTAGGGTGATAAGATTCTAAGATTTTCATCTGAGCCAGAGGAGATAAAACCTTCGGGGTGCCTGGGTGGCTCAGTGGGCTAAAGCCTCTGCCTTCGGCTCAGGTCATGATCCCAGGGTCTTGGGATCGAGCCCCACGTCGGGCTCTCTGCTAGGTAGGGAGCCTGCTTCCCCATCTCTTTCTCTCTGCCTGCCTCTCTGCCTGCCTGTGATTTGTCAAATAAATAAATTAAATCTTTAAAAAAAAAACCTTCAAATGGTGCTTCCTCCCCCTCACACATCTCTTGCTCTAGTGCATTTTCTTAGCAGCTCCACATTGGGATCCGAGGTGCCAGAACCACTCCACCAATAAAACTGTCCTTGCCTTTCTTCGTCGGGGTCTCTCTGTGTATACTTTCCCCAAGCACACCAAAGTAGAAGAACTTCTAGTAATAAGACGATATTCCCATTCCTGAGTCTCCTAGCCCTGTGCTCTCCCATTGAGCCCGTCATGGACCTTAGAGGCCAACATCAGTATGTATTAGTACTCAGTGCCTAATATTACATGTTAAGGTTATATATCATTCTGTAATTGCGGAAGTCGGAATTAGTAATATCTCAGGCTGAACTGAAAATTTGGAAATCAGAACTTGGATCATCCAAGACTGAGAAGAAATACTAACAATAAAATTAATATATTGCCTTGATTACATTTACTGTATATTTACTAGCATTCATTGAGTTATACTAAGAACTGTGCTAGGCACTGAGTATACAGCAGCAAACAAAATAAACAGGGTCTTGTTTTCACAGAGCTTATTTTTAAAAAAAATTTATTTATTTATTTATTTATTTATTTATTTGACACAGAGAGAGAGATCATGAAGCAGAGAGGCAGGCGGGCGGGGGGGAGTAGGCTCCCCGCTGAGCAGAGTTCACAATGCGGGGCTCGATCCCAGGACCTTGAGACCATGACCTTGAGACCATGACCTGGGCCAAAGGCAAAGCTTAACCCACTGAGCCACTCAGGCGTGCCCCGAGCTTATTTTTTAATGGGATAGGAGATGGCCAGTTCATCAGTGAATGGTCACACACACACACACACAAAATATCCACGCTGGGCAAAGAATAAAGCCAGGCTAAGCTTTAAGCATAAGCAGGGATTTAGGAAAGCCTCTGCAAAGAAACTAGCCATCAACAGATGAGGGAAAGTGCTTTCCTAGGCCAAAGGAGCAGCTATGCTCCTCAGCTTTATTTTTGAAGAACAGAAAAGAATCCGTGGGGCAGAGCCTGGAGTGGGAAGGTAGAAGAGGCAAGATATCCTCCACCAGAGTGAGAAGCCAAGATTTTAATACAGTATATAGTACATATTTTGTCTCCAAACCCCAAAATTGTTTTACCTCACAGTTGAGAAATGTAATAGCTTAGAAGAAAATTAAAGGGATTAAGGTTAGGAATGAATTTATTGAAGTCTAATAAATATTTTATGTTCAGTGAACAAAATAATAAAACAGATCAAGAATACTTGTCTTGCCTTCTAAAGATATACCTTTCTTGCCTCCTTCTTTGGCACAGTTCCCCAGTTTTTTTATCTAAACACGGCCTCATATGCATAAAGATCTTTCTTCACTTTTATTTTATATTATTTTATATGCAGTAGTGATGGAGTAGCTCAAGATCTTTCATCTGTGTTTCCATGTTATACTAATTTATGCAAATGAATAGTTATGTTTTTGAAATGTTGTTCCCTGAGTGACACACAATATCCAATGTGATATTTAGGCACTGAATCACAACATAAAGAGCACAGAGAGAATTTCTTTTCCTGAGGCAGTAAAACTGACAGATCAGGGCACAGTAAGCCAAAGGCCTAAGAACCAAGAGGCCAGTTGCTTGCCTAGTCACCTTGACACTATGGGTGAGGTAGGCCAATCAGATGGCACTGAACTTATTTTGTAACTTGGAACTCCCAGAAATCCACAGGTAGTTAATACAGCATTCTCATGGTTTATACATGGTACAGAGAGATAGATGTGCAAACACAATAGTAAGGAATTTTCTGGTTTCAAAGGGTTTCCTTGAATGAAATTCTTAGTAAAGAAATGTTATCCCAGATGGATCTCATTTTAAAGAAACTTAAAATTATAAGATACTTGAGTCTATAAAATTTCAGTTTATTCCCTATTAATGTCAACTAATTATTATTATAAATGTGATATGCTATACACTTACATGGTCAAGCACTAAGCTAGGAATTATATCTATACACATATATATATAATTATATACATAATTAATTGAATCCTTCCAACAGTCTTATGAAGAAATTCCTTGAAGCTTAGGAATATTAATTAATTTGTCCACTATGACACTTGCCAGTGATTCCATCCATGGCCAGAGTTTTAATCCCACTCCGTCAAAGTTCAGAGCCTCAGCTCTCAACCTCCACACACTACTGTCTCAGAATGAGGACAAACCAGAAAACAGTTCGGCGGTGCAATTTCATAATGAGTATGAACGTTATTTTAAAAGGAAATTACAGGGGCGCCTGGGTGGCTCAGTGGGTTAAAGCCTCTGCCTTCAGCTCAGGTCATGATCCCAGGGTCCTGGGATCGAGCCTGGCATCGGGCTCTCTGCTCAGCAGGGAGCCTGCTTCCCTTCCCCTCTCTCTGTGCCTGCCTCTGCCTACTTGTGATCTCTGTCTGTCAAATAAAATAAAATCTAAAATTTAAAAAAAAGGAAATTATACCTTCTGAGTAAGCTGGAGATACATCTCCTTATTTATTCTCATCCATCAGCAAGCCTTTATTTAGCAATTGCTTCACTCCAGGCACGGGTCTATGCCTAGGAAACTACTGCAGTAAACAAAACACAATCTCGTAATCTCCAGGAGCTGACATTACCATAGGGGAGTCACAGTAGTTCACATGACTCTCCTAACCAATTATCACACACGTGAGGGCTCACACCACTAGAAATGTACTTTCTCACAATTCTAGAGACATCTGGCTTAAGAATCCTTTAAGAGCAATAATCAGGCAAAACAAGGTATGTACCCTCTCTTTTTTGGCAGGCTTTCCGAGCATGCTTTCATCAACTGATACAAAAGAATTTCCTTTTCAATGTTGCCATCTCTTCTATGTTTGACACTTGTATGGCTTTACTGTGATTGATTGATTGATTTTTATTTATTTGAAAGTGAGAGGGAGAGACAGAGGGAGAATCTCAAGCAGGCTCCACACCCAGTATGGAGCCTGACACAGAGCTCGGATCTCATGACCTGAGCCAAAATCAAGAGTTGGCTGCGTAACTGACTGAACCACCCAGGTCCCTCAATTATGGCATTTTTCAGTCCACATTAGTGGTTTCTGTTTATGTCTAAAGAACAGGTTTACAAAAAGTGGGAACCATTTCTACTAAGCAGACAGTACTTAGGTATTCAATACAATTAGGAACTTAAATATTTAGGTACCTAATATAATATACTTAGGTACCTAATATAATTAATTACAAACTTACATATTTTTTGAAATATCCCTATTTTGATGTATAAAAAAAATCTTCAAAGTAAAATATCTCCTATAGTTAGCCTACCAAGGCCAGAGGGTGGTTCTCCAAGAAACAGAAGGATTCAGCAGCCTCTCGTGACTTCTTCAGTATGAAGAGAAGATTCTAGAAATTATCACAGAAGATAATTTCCCCTCTCTTCTCAGAAAGCACAAAGTCCTTGGAGACTAAAACTAAGCCCAACATATATTTTACAATACAAGGAATCCTTTTCTCCTCCTTCCTAGCCAATAAACAGACATTATTCCCAAATAAGTGATGTTAACCTTTGTTTACTGCTAAATAAAAAAGTATCTTTTAGATTAAGATGAAACGAAGTCATTAAAAAAAAATATTGACAAGTGAATTCATTCACGTAAAAGTCCCTTTGCAACACGTTTAGGCAAAGTTTACCTGAAAAGAGTTTTAAAAGTGGAATAGGCCCGAACTGTTTCTGGACACAGGTCTGTGTGGAATGTGGGCTCTTAGACTCTCACCACTGACTTAGGAGAAGGAGCAGGATCTGGAGAGTAGTATCAAATTCAAGTCTTTTCAGCAAATGTTTATGGAGCACCTGATAATAGAAGGCAATCTACCAAATACTCAAAGATGAAGGCCCAGTCCCATTCCCCAAGACGGATATCAAAACAAGACTTGATTTCCCATTTTGCACTGTATTTCTTGGGGTAGCCTTATTGCATTATAAATAAATTCAAAATGTATAATCCCTCCATACAATAGAAGTTTAATTTTCTCTAACTTTACAGTTCAGTATTGAATTTGTTTCTCAGATCACCTTCTAAATGGTCAATCATGGATAAAGACTCTTTCCATCCATGGCTCCTTCCCTCTGTAGCCGATCAAAAGAGGGGAAAGAGCACATGCAGACTTGTGAGGGAGTTACTGATGACAGTCTCAGGAAAGGAACACATTTCTTCCCATATTTCATTAGTGAGAACTCAGTCTCATGGCCATTAGTAACAATGGAGGGTGAAAACAGTAGGCAAGTCACTATGAGGACACGGAAATTGGTTAAGGAGAACACATCACAGATTGAAAACTGATTTGTTCTATTTCAAAGCATGGAAATCTCTTCTGTTGTTAGCAGAATCTTGGTGATAAGCCCTTACATATTGTTGTTTGGCTTTGTTGACTTATTTATAAGGAAACATCACCCAGACAAATACAAAGAAGCAAAAAAATATCTGGAAGTATTCGTAAGAACATTTGAAACAGAATTGTTGATTTTTTTTGTCAGTCCCTCATCATTTATCATGTTAAAGAAGAGCTAAACATTTCTTATATCTTATTTTTACATACTAAATTTCTGTACAGAGAACTGGCATGAATAAGTCACGGGAATAAAAGGCACAGCATAGGGAATATAGTCAATGATATTCTAATAGCATTGTATAGTGACAGATGGTAGCTACGCTTGTGGTGAGCAGAGCATCATGTATAGAAGAGTTGAATATCTACATTGTACACTAGAAACAAATGTAACTTGTATGTCAACTATACTAAAAAAAGTTTTTTTAAAGAAAGGAAAAAATATATATAAATCTAAGGTCCACAAGTTCTTCCAGATTTTGTGGAAGCTCATTATCTCCAGTCTTTCCATGCTCTCTGTCCTTCATAGGAAATTAGTCATCCTGGAGAACAAAACAGAAGGAGATCTAGTGTAGTAGAGTGAAGTGAGAGGTTCATCAGCCAGATTATCTTAATTGTCTCCCAAACCATGGCTGCAAAGAGAAACTCCTGTCTAGGTTGAATGAATACTATGTCTCTCATAGGTATACTAGTTTCATTTTGGTTTGGGGAGGATTTTTGCCCCCAAAATGTATGTAGATAGTCTTAATATTAGTTAAGGTCAAATTCAATTCAAAGATTTTGATAATGAATTTTCAGCTGAATAATAAAATTCTGTAATAACTTTTCTATCATAAAGGAGGTCTTGGTAGCTCTACTTGTGGTTGGCATAGAGTACAGAATAGAGTTGTCCCGTCACTAAGTTGTACACCTGAAACACCTGTGTCAGCTACACTTCAATTTAAAACAAAAAGGAGGACTTTGTATTCAATAAGATTGGAAATGAACATATCAGTCCACATACTTGAGGGAAAATGAAAGTAAGAAGCCCACGGCAGTATGATTCTACTCAACCACAAGAAGTCCATACATGGGCACCCAAACACACACACACAAACACACAGACTCTGCACAGCCCCTACACTCTCCCAAGTGAATCACCTTTTTGACTGCATCCATAGGACACAGTCCAACACATTCCCATCACTATCACCCATCAACATATCTCAGTATAGAATCCACATCATTCTTCCTAAAGTCAATAGCTGAACTTCAGTTCTAGCAGGGGAATAAAAGAGAGACAAGGCAAACTGGTATGTTTTAATCCAGAAGGCAAACTGGTATGTTTTAATCCAGAAGGCAAACTGGTATGTTTTAATCCAGAAGGCACACTTTGTATCCCAGAGCATTGCTCTAATTTCCTCAGGGACAACAAAAGGAGGCAGCTCAGCCCTGAGTGGCGCCATTGAGCTATAGACCAAACCACACTACCTAGACAAATGGTGAACTGTCATTTTGTGATGGTTTATAAACTTGCAATTCAAAACATGGTCCTTCCCATCAAACAGCATGGGCATCTCCTGAGAGCTTATTAGAAATGAAAAATCTCTGGCTCCACCCCAGAGTGACAGAATCAGAATCCATGTTTTGACACATTCGCCAGGTGATTTGTATGCACACTGAATCTGAAAATTACTGTTCTGTAAGGTTTGGTGTCTTCTTTGCCACTGTTTCATCTCCTATGAACTTCTTAATATGATCATCATGCGAAAACTCAATTGCGTTTTGTGGATGTCTCTTTATTAGCATCACTAAAAGGAGCAAGTCACTAGCCATGCAATCCAAGTTGATTAAATAGGCCTATTCATTAGGACACAAATGCTTCATCTAGGATTATGCCAGTTGATTTCTTAGATGGAGGAAACTTACTTGATTTTCAAAGGATAAAGGATTGTGATGCTGGAGTGGAGAAGCAAAGCCAGTAACCCTGATTTTTGTCAAAATCTACTTGCACTAAATATTTTAAATCTTTTACTATTCAAAAATTATAGTCGGCAAAATTAAATTTTATCTTGTTGCTAAAGCTCACACTCAGTTATTCAAGTTGTGAAAGCAAAATCATTTTAAGCATAGATAAGCATGTGTATTTATTTGCTCATTTGATTGGAAACTCCTACAGCATGCATAGTAAATACCATTTCCAAAAGGAATTAATAGAAACCCTACCAGGTACATATGCATTGGTGTGAGCCAATTTATTAATGTCAAAGATATCAAGTTGTATTTTAAATGTTTTTTTTTAATTTTTGTTGTGACATTTTATGGATAGTATTATTCAAACATTATTGACATACTTCAGCTGGCAAAGGTTATAACAACAACTATGATCCTTGAGAGCTCTTTTATGCCCCTAGAAGTACAAACCTAAGGCAATGCTACAATTAGTAGAGTGGACTCTACTCTTTAGAAAACATGGGGCCAATTACTCTTATGATAGATTGAAAACTCAAATGGCCTTAGGTGTTCCCACAGTATATCAAGGGCATTTCTTCTGTGCAAAATGCCAAGAACTTATGCAAGAATGGCTTATGAAAAAGGGAATTTTCCCACAGTTCAACAAAGGAAATGCATGTTGAAAGGCGAGTACTAATATGCAATATGAGACATGTGACCTACTTAATTAAGTACCCTTGGGACATGCGATGTGTGTGCAAAGGAATGAAGGTCTTAAAGGTCATATTTGAGGAGCACAAATCAGATGGAAGGAGAACGAAGGAATCCTGGTTGCATGGCATCTTAATGAGATGAAACATCCCATCACATCTTTACAGTTTATAGCTACTGACGACCACCACAAACCCCAAGGGAAGAGGCAGAAATGCTTATTAAAACAGTGAGAAGCACTGCATTTATGAAGACAATATGTTGCAGTTGAAGGATATTAACAAAGAACTGCATCGGGCCTTTTTTCCCCCTTTAGATTATAAAATTTATAGTAAAATAAAATTGTGTTTTTCTAACCTAATGGTTTTTCTATTATAATTTTCAGGCTCCCATGTAGAAGGACCTCCTCAAAAGAACTGCTCACAAAATAAAAATCTTAAAAATCTCTCTCATGTAAGGACAATTATATATGATCTCACTCATATGTGGAATTTAAGAAACAAAACAGAAGATCATAGAGGAATAGAGGAAAAAATAAAACAAGATGAAATCAGAAAGATAATCAAACCATAAGAGACTCTTAACCATAGGAAACAAACAGGGCTGCTGGAGGGGAGTGGGGAAGGGGGATGGGGTAACTGGGTGATGGACATTAAGGAGGGTAGGGGATGTAATGAGCACTGGGTATTAATAAGACTGATGAATCACTGACCTCTACCTCTGAAACCAATAATATATTATATGTTAATTAATTGAATTTAAATTAAAAAAAAATAAAGCCCATTAAAAAAAAATCTCTCTCTCAAAAAAAAAAATCTCTCTCATGTAAATAATCCATGAAGAGTAGCTGAGCCCCTGTGTGGTACAGAAGGCATCATACCAGGAGTCCCTGTTGTTATTCATCCCTTCTAGGCCTTGAGGCCACAGTAATTTAGGCAAAATAGTTGCCTTCTCACAAGTTCAATGCCCAGATCTCTAAAATGACATTTCCCAAAATGAGGGTGTGCTTTTAATGAATTACAAATACATGTACAAAAGATGTACTTTATGGAGAAAATCCCAGCAATTATAAATGGAACAACTATAATGACTGTCAAAGTAAGCCCAATGCTCATGAAATAATACACCCTCTACTTAGTATTCTTCTCTGAGGAGCTCAGTGTACTATATAAGCACAGAAATGTTTCTCTTTTTAGTAAAAGAGGCTTTTTTTAAAAGAAGTCTATTCCTGAATATTGAGTGAGATAAATGAGACTCATTTCAGCAAATGATTGTGTAATTCTCAATGTGCTATTCACTGTATATCAAACTGTTTATCCTAGTGCTTTTTTTTAAGTGAAGATGATATGAGCATATTTTCTGTCTTTCTTGTTTTTCTTTCTGGCTATCTTAATTCATCTCTGGAGACTTATATTTAATTAAAATATCCCTTTTTAAAGTTTACACTGATTCAAAAGACCAGACAAGGACATATACATTACAGATAAATTTTAATGCATAAGCAGTAATTGCAAATCTTTGCACTTATATGCTTGTTCTGCCCTTATATATTTAAGAAGCCATCTTTTCTTGAAAGAGCTTACATTTGTAAGCTTGGCCATCTCCTTATTTTGTGGGGGAGGAGAATTAATTAATTAATTAATTTTGAGGGGTGAAGGGCAAAGAGAAAGAGACTCTTAAGCAGGCTCCACAACCAGTATAAGCCTGAACCTGGGTTTGATCTCACAACCCTGAAATCATGATCTGAGCCAAATTCAAGTGGGTGCTTAACCAAATTACCACCCAGCCTCTCTGCAAGGGAGGTAGAATTCTTAATCAGGTTTGCTAATGTACATTTTATACGCAATAAAATTTTTCTTTTTAAGTGTACAGATCAATTATTTTTTTTAAATATTTTATTTATTTGAGAGAGAGAGAGAGAGAGAGAGAGAGATCGAGTGAGTACAAGTTCGGGACACAGGGAGAAGGAGAAGCAGACTCCCTGCTGAGCAGGGAACCCTATGCAGGGCTCAATCCCAGGACCCTGAGATCATGACCTGAGCCAAAGGCAGATGCTTGGAGGAGGAGCAAGATGGCAGAAGAGTAGGAGACCTAAATATCATCCGGTTCCAGGAGTTCAGCTAGATAGTAATCAAACCATTCTGAACACCTATAAACTCAACAGGAGATAGAAGAGAAGAAGAGCAGTAATTCTAGGAACAGAAAAGTGACCACTTTCTGGAAGGTAGGGCATGCAGAGAACTGAATCCTAGGTGATATATGGGAAGAAAGACTGCAGGGGGAGGGCCATCTTCTGGCAAGTGAGAGAGCAGCAGAGCACAAAATCAGAACTTTTAGGAGCCTGCTTCACTAAGGGACGTCACTCCAGAGGCTAAGCAGGGGGTAGAGCTCTTGCAGAGACAGTATGGCCTCAGGAACCACTGGGGCAGAAAAAAACTGGGGGTGTCTGAGTGTGGCAGAGCTCTCCCAGGTATCAGAGTGAGAAGCCGGCAGCAGACAGAGCTGAGGAGGGGGCTCAGCTCACGGTTACCTTAAGCCATGATCTGAGACACAGTTGGAACACTGCTCTTTGAGGAGGGACCCCACAGATGGCAGATCTGGGGAGACCCCATTCTTCCTCTTCCAAGAGGAGGAGCGTAGCAGTATGCTGCAGGAATCTCCTGGGTTTGGAGACTCCAAAGGAGGCCATGTGCCAGAGAGAGAAATGCTCAGTCACAGTCTGGTTGAGCATCGAGTGCAGCGGGAGATGAGGGAGATAGGAGTAATAGACTGAATTTCTCTGAGGACACACAGAGGAGTGGGGCCCCAAGCTCTTGCCTCCTACAGGGCCAGAGATTGGGAGGCTTCCATTTTCATTCTCATCCTCCAAAGGTGTATAGAAAGCATTCAGGGAACAAAAGCTACTAAGAGCAAAACTGAACAGATTACTTAGGTTGGCCCCTGGCAAGGGAAGCGCAATCCCACCTCAGGCAAAGACATTTGAGAATCACTGCAACAGGCCCCTCCCCCAGAAGATCAGCAAGAATATCCAGCCAAGACCAATTTCAACAATTAGTGAAAACTGTAAAACTTCAGAGCTATGGGAATATAGTACATAGAATTCATGGCTTTCCCCCCATGATTCTTTAGTCTTTCAAAGTTAAATTTTTTAAAATTTATGTTTCTTATTCTATTTTTTCCTCTTTCCTATTTAAAAATTTTAACTATTTTATCTTATCAATACCTTTTTTTAAAAAAGATTTTTATTTATTTATTTGACAGACAGAGATCACAAGTAGGCAGAGAGGCAGGCAGAGAGAGTGGAAGGGAAGCAGGCTCCCTGTTGAGCAGAGAGACTGATGTGGGGCTTGATCCCAGGACCCTGGGTTCATGAAGTGAGCTGAAGGCAAAGGCTTTAACCCACTGAGCCACCCAGGTGTCCCTCTTATCAATATCTTTTTAAAAATCTTTTTAAATTTCCATTGTTATACTCATATTCTATCCCTTCATTGTATTTAACCTTATTTTTTGTATGCATATAGGTTTTTCTTTAAAAATTTGAAATATAGTTTCTTCTAATAGATCAAAATATACCCTAAACCTAACACATGGCTTTGTTCTAGTCTTCAGTCTGATTACATTCTTTCCTCTTTTTTTTCTTTTCTCAACCAACTTCTTATCAATTCCTGTTTTTGAATCTTTTTAAATTTTCATCTTTACAGTCATATTCCATCCCTTCATTGTGTTTACCCTTATCCTTGTGTATATATAAGTTTTTCTTCCTTTAAAATTTTGGGAGGCACTTTCTTCTAACAGACCACAATACACCAAAAATCAAGTGTGTGGCTCTGTTCTATTCACCTGTCGTGTGTGTGTGTGTGTGTGTGTGTGTGAATTCTCCCTCCCGCCTCCTTTCTTCTCTCCCTGGTTTCCAGTCTTTTCTGATTTGGTTACTGTATATTTTCTGGGGTCGTTTCTACCCTTTTAGTATTTTGTTCTCTCATTTATCTATTCTTATCTAGAAAAGTGACAAGGCAGAAAAACTCACCACAAAAAAATAATAATAATAACAAGAAGAAGTACCAATGGCTAGGGACTTAATCAGTATGAACATTAGTAATATGTCAGAACTAGAGTTCAGAATGACGATTACCGAGGTGTAATCTGGGCTTGAAAAAAGCATGGAAGATACTAGAGAATCCCTTTCTGGAGAAATAAAAGAACTAAAATCCAACCAAGTGGAAATCAAAAAAGCTATTAATGAGGTACAATAAAAAATGGAGGCTCTTGCTGCTAGGTTAAATGAAGCAGAAGATAGAATTAGTGATATAGAAAACCAAATAATGGAGAATAAAGACACTGAGCAAAAGAAAGACAAATAACTACTGGACCACGAGGGAAGAATTCAAGAGATGTGGTACCATAAGACGAAACAACATTAGAATAATTGGGATCCCAGAAGAAGAAAGAGAGAGGGGAGGCAAAAGGTATATTAGAGCAAACTATAGCAGAGAACTTCCCTAATTGGGCAAAGGGAACAAGCATCAAAATCCGGGAGGCACAAAGAACCCCCCTCAAAATCCATAAAAATAGGCCCAAACACCATCATCTAATAGTAAAATTTACAAGTCTCAGTGACAAAGAGAAAATCCTGAAAACAGCTCAGGACAAGAGGTCTGTAACACACAATGGTAGAAATATTAGATTGTCAGCAGACCTATCCACAGAGACCTGGCACAGAGACCATGAAAGGACTGTCATGATATATTCAGAGCACTAAATGAGAAAAATATGTAGCCAAGAATACTATATCCAGCTTAACTGTCATTGAAAATAGAAGGAGAGATAAAAAGCTTCCAGGACAAACAAAAACTAAAACAATTTGCAAACACCAAACCATCACTATAGGAAATACTAAAAGGGGTCCTCTCTCAAAGCAAAGAGAGAGCCTAAAAGTAACAGACCAGAAAGGAACAGAGACAATATAGAGTAACAATCACCATACAGGCAATACAATGGCATTAAATTCATATATTTCAATAGTTATCCTGGATGTAAATGGGCTAAATGCTCCAATCAAAAGACACAGGGTATCAGAATGGATAAAAAAAACAAGACCCATCAATATGCTGTCTGCAAGAAACTCATTTTAGACCCAAAGACACCTCCAGATTTAAAGTGAGGGGGTGAAACAAATTTATCATGCTATTGGACATCAAAAGAAAGCTGAGGTGGCAATCCTTATGCCAGATAAAAAAGATTTTAATCCAAAGATCATAATAAGAGATGAGGAAGGACACTATATCATACTTAAAGTGTCTGTCCAACAAGAAGATGAAACAATTTTAAATACCTATGCCCCTAACATGGAAGCAGCCAATTATATAAACCAATTAATACCAAAAGCAAAGAAACACATCAACAATAATACAATAATAGTAGGGGATTTTAACACCCACCTCACTGAAATGGACAGATCATCTAAGCAAAAGATCAACAAGGAAATAAAGGCTTTATTTTTTTTTAAGATTTTTATTTATTTATTTGACAGACAGAGATCACAAGTAGGCAGAGAGGCAGGCAGAGGGAGGAAGGGAAGCAGGATCCCCGCTGAGCAGAGCCCAATGCGGGGCTTGATCCCAGGACCCTGGGACCATGACCTGAGCCAAAGGCAGAGGCTTTAACCCACTGAGCCACCCAGGCACCCCGGAAATAAAGGCTTTAAATGACACACTGGACCAGATGGACATCACAGATATATTCAGAACATTCCATCCCAAAGCAATAGAATACACATTCTTCTCTAGTGCACATGGAACATTCTCCAGAATAGATCACATTCTGGTAACAAATCAGGTCTCAACCACTACCAAAAGATTGGGATCATTCCCTACATATTTCCAGAACACAGTGCTTTGAAACCAGAATTCAACCACAAGAGGAAAGGTGGAAAGAACTCAAATACATGGAGGCTAAAGTGTATCCTACTAAAGAATGAGTGGGTCAACCAGGAAATTAAAGAAGAATTTTAAAAATTCATGCATACAAATGAAAATGAAAACCCAACTGTTCAAAATCTTTGGGACGCAGCAAAGGTGGTCCTGAGAGGAAAGTATATAGTAATACAAGCCTTTCTCAAGAATAAGAAAGGTCTCAAGTATACAACCTATGGGCGCCTGAGTGGCTCAGTAGTTAAGCATTTGCCTTCAGCTCAGGTCATGATCCTGGGGTCCTGGGATCAAGCCCCACATCAGGCTCCCTGCTCAGAGAAGAGCCTGCTTCTCCCTCTCCCACTCCTCCTGCTTGTGTTCCCTCTTTCACTGTGTCTCTCTCTGTCAAATAAATAAATAAAATCTAAAAAAAAAAAAAAAAAAGCACACAACCTAAGCCTACATCTAAAGGAGCTGGAGAAGGAACAGCCAAGAAAGCCTAAATCTATAAGAGAAATAATAAAGAACAGAGCAGAAATCAATGAAATGAAAACCAAAAGAACAGTAGAACAAATCAACGAAACTAAGAGCTTGTTCTTTGAAAGAATTAATAAAATTGATAAACTCCTTGCCAGACTTATCAAAAAGAAAAGAGAAAGGACCCAAATTAATAAAATCATGAATGAAACAGGAAAGATCACAACCAACACCAAAGAAATATAAACAATTATAAGATCATATTATGAGCAACTCTACATCAGCAAATATGACAATCTGGAAGGAATTGATGAATTCCTAGAGACATATAAACTACCAAAACTGAAACAGGAAGAAATAGAAACCCTGAACAGACCCACAACAAGTAAGGAGATTGAGGCACTCATTAAAAATCTCCCAAGAAACAAGAGCTCAGGGCCAGTCGGCTTCCCAGGAGCATTCTACCAAACGTTTAAAGAAGAATTAATACCTATTCTCCTGAAAATGTTCCCAAAAAATAGAAATGGAAGGAAAATTCCAGACTCATTTTATGAGGCCATTATTACCTTGATCCAAAACCAGACAAAGACCCCATCAAAAAGGAGAATTAGAGACCAATATCCATGATGAACATGGGTGTAAAAATTTTAACCTAAATACTAGCCAATAGAATCCAAAAGTACATTAAAAGGATTATTCATGATGATCACGTGGGATTTATTCCTGGGCTGCAAGGTTAGTTCAACATCTGCATATCAATCAATGTGATACAACACATTAATAAAAGAAAGAACAAGAACCATATGATAGTATCAACGGATGCTGAGAAAGCATTTGACAAAGTATAGCACACTTTCTTGACCAAAACTCTTCACGGTGTAGAGATAGAGGGTACATACCTCAATATCATCAAAGCCATCTGTGAAAAACCCACAGCAAATATCATTCTCGATGGGGGAAAAACTGAGAGCTTTTCTCCTAAGGTCAGGAACACAGCAGTGCTGTCCACTATCACCACTGCTATTCAACATAGTACTAGAAGCCCTAGTCTCAGCAGTCAGACAACAAAAAGAAATAAAAGGCATCCGAATCAGAAAAGAAGTCAAACTCTCACTCTTTGCAGATGATATGATACTTTACATGACTCCACTCTAAAACTGCTAGAACTCATGCAGGGATTCAGTAAAGTGTCAAGACATAAAACCAATGCACAGAAATCAGTTGCATTTCTATACACCAACAGCAAGACAGAGGAAAGAGAAATTAAGGAGTCAATTCCATTTACAATTGCACCCAAAACCATAAGATACCTAGGAATAAACCTAACCAAAAAGGCAAAGAATCTGTACTCAGGAAACTATAAACTCAACTATTACTCATGAAAGCAATTGAGGAAGGCACAAAGAAATGGGAAAACGTTCCGTGCTCATGGGTTGGAAGAACAAATATTGTGAAAACGTCTATGCTACCTAAAGCAATCTACACATGTAATGCAACCCGTATCAAAATGCTATCAATGTTTTTCAAAAAAAAATGGAACAAATAATCCTAAAATTTGTATGGAACCAGAAAATACCCCAAATAGCCAGAAGAATGTTGAAAAAGAAAACCAAAGTTGGTGGAATCACAATTCCAGACTCCAAGCTTTATTACAAAATGGTAATCATCAAGATCATATGGTACTGGCACAAAAACAGACACATAGATCAGTGGAACAGAATAGAAAGCCCAGAAATGGACCCTCAACTCTATGGTCAACTAACCTTTGACAAAGCAGGAAAGATTGTCCAATGGAAAAAAGACAGTCTCTTCAACAAATGGTATTGGGAAAATCGGACCGCCACATGCAGAAAAATGAAACTGGACAATTTCCTTACACCACACACAAAAGTAGACTCAAAATGGATGAAAGATCTCAATGTGAGATAGGAATCCATCAAAATCTTTGAGGAGAACACAGGCAGTAACCTCCTCAACCTCAGCCACAGCAATTTCTTCCTAAAACATCACCAAAGGCAAGGGAAGCAAGGGCAAAAATGAACTATTAGGATTTCTTCAAGATCAAAAGCTTTTGCACAGCAAAGGAAACAGTCAATAAAACCAACAACAACTTACAGGACGGGAAAAGATATTTGCAAATGACATATCAGATAAAGGGCTAGCATCCAAAATCTATAAAGAACTTATCAAACTCAACACCCGAAGAAAAAATAACCCAGTCAAGAAATGGGCAGAAGACATGAAGAGACATTTCTGCAAAGAAGACATCCAAATGGCCAAAAGACACATGAAAAGGTGCTCTACATCACTCGGTATCAGGAAATACACATCAAAACCACAGTGAGATACCATTTCACACCAGTCTGAATGGCTAAAATTAACAAGTCAAGAAATGACAGATGCTGGCGAGGATGCAGAGAAATGGGAACCATTCTACACTGTTGGTGGGAGTGCAAGCTGGTGCAGCCACTCTGGAAAACAGTATGGAGGTTCCTCAAATAGTTGAAAATAGAGCTTCCCTATGACCCAGCATCACACTATTGGGTATTTACCCTAAATATAGAAATGTAGGGATCCAAAGGGACACATGCATGCGAATGTTTATAGAGCAATGTCCACGATAGCCAAACTATGGAAAGAACCTAGATGTCCATCAATAGATGAATGGATAAAGAAGATGTGAGATATATAGATATATATATATACATACATATGTATGTATATATATGTGTGTGTGTATGTATGTGTATATATATATATATATATATATATATATATTATGCAGCCATCAAAAAATGAAATCCTGCCATTTGCAATGACATGGATGGAACTAGAGGGTCCTATGCTAAAGCAAAATATGATCTCTCTGATATAAGGAATCCGAGAGCCAGTATGGGGGGCCGTGGGGGGTAGGAAGGGAAAAAATGAAACAAGATGGGACCAGGGAGGGAGACCAACCACAAGAGACTCTTAATCTCACAAAACAAACTGAGGGTTGCTGGGGGGTGGTGGGGAGGAATAGGGTGGCTGGGTGATGGACATTGGGGAAGGTATGTGTTATGGTAAGTGCTGTGAATTGTGTAAGACTGATGATTCACAGACCTGTACCCCTGAAGCAAATAATACATTATATGTTTGAAAAATAAAAAAAGAGGCAGATGCTTAACCGACTGAGCCACCCAGATGCCCCCAGATCAATGAATTTTTATAAATGTATATATAGTTATTTTATCAACACCACAAAAAGTTATGTGATGTTTTTGTCATCCTAAAATTTCCTTCACGTCCCTTTGCAATTACCTCCCCAATCCCCACTCCTGGCAAGCACTGATCCGCTTTCCATTATTACATTTTGCCTTTTCTAGAATATCATATAGAATCATACGATATGTGGTCATTTGAATCTACCTTTCTTCACATAGCATAAGGTCTTTGAGATTCACCCATATTGTTGCACAGATCAGTTCTTTCCTTTCATTAGCCAATGGTGTTCTATTGTATAGATGTACCACACTTTATTTATCCATGCACTAACTGATGGACTGTTTGGGGGTTAAGAATAAAATCACCATAAATATTTATATCCAGATCTTAGTTCAGACATCTATACATTGATTTTTTCTTAGATAAATATTTAGAAGTGGAATTCCTGGGTCTCGTGCTAAGTGCATGTTTCATGTATATGAAACTGACAAGCCATCATCCAAAGTAGTTATACCATTTTGTATTTGCATCATCAATGTAGGAGACTCAAGGTTGCTCCACATCCTTGCTCACACTTAACATTGCTGATTTTTTTTCCCCTTTAGTCATTCTAGGCAGATAGTAGTATCTCCTTATGATATTAAATTGCATTTCCCTGATGACTAATGATACTAAGCATATTTTCATGTATTTATTAGTCATTTGTATATATTCTCTGCTGGAATGTGCCTTAAAATATTTTTCCTATTTTTAAAGTGTATTGTTTGACTTTTTATTGCTGATCTGTAAGAGTTCTACATATTCTGTTTGCAAATCCTTTTTTTTAAAAGATTTTATTTATTTATTTGATAGACAGAGATCACAAGTAGGCAGAGAGGCAGGCAGAGAGAGAGGAGGAAGCTGGCTGTCCACAGAGCAGAGAGCCTAATGCCGGGCTCAATCCCACCACCCCGGGATCATGACGTGAGCCGAAGGCAGCGGCTTTAACCCACTGAGCCACCCAGGCGCCCCTGGATTCAAGTCCTTTATCTGACTTCTGTTTGTAAATATTTGCTCCCAGTCTGAGCTTTTTTTAAAAGAAGAATGTTAATAGTTTCTTATTTTATATTATACTTATTAATTATAATTCTGTTCTTATGAGAATAGAATTTTTTAATTTGATGAAGTAATTTTTTCTCTAGTGTTTTAGCTTTTTGCAGTCATTTCTTTTTTTCAAATGCTCTCAGTGTTTAGAAACTATCTCTTGATTAGCTAAAATAAAACAAACCTAATGCATTCTCTCTCTTCTATTCCTATTTTAATTCATCTCATGTTAGGGAAATTCAGGCAATGTATTAGCTTCCTATTGTTGCTATAACATATTCCCATAAAA